>JAOTOM010002216.1:40000-94907 GCA_034440615.1 Ashinkailepas kermadecensis
GACGCCCTTGCCTGGAATACAGAAAAACAAGCCCCCTATTCTTATAATGATTGTCTATGCTGTTCTTAAGGATGTTCAGTGTGTTGCTACCGACAATGGTTTCTGGCAGCTGGTTCCAGTGTTCTACTACCCTGTTGGAGAAGAAGGACTGTCCCTTGTCCTGCTGTGATTAACTTTAATTTTGAATTGATGACCTCTAATTGCATCATTTCTGTTAAATTCAAACAGTTCCCTGAGATAACCCTGTTCCTGACTATGATCAAATTTAAAGACCTCGATGAGATCTCCTCTCAGCCTTCTATATCTAAGTGAAAACATATTCAATTTCTTCAATCTTTCCTCATATGCCAGGTTGCCCATACCATTCACCATTTGTGTTGCCCTCTTTTGTACTCTCTCTAAAAGCCAACAATCTTTTTATAACTAGGGGACCAAGCTTGGACACAATATTCCAGATGTGGCCTGACATATGCACAATATAGCTTCCTGATGACTTCCTCACTTTTGTATGATACATTCCTATTTATTGCCCCAAGCATTCTTAGTGCCTTCTTCCTGGCTTCTTTGGTCTGTTCTGATGCCCCCAATTTTGTGTTAAAAATAACACCTAAGTCCTTCTCCTGCTGAGTCACAGATAGTACTTGGCCACCCATCAAGTATGGAGCCTTGATATGCTGCCTACCTACATGCATGATTTTGCACTTATCAAAATTAAATTTCATTTGCCATTTTTCGGACCACTTCACAAGCTCGTCTAAGTCTTTCTGCAGCAAGACCTGCTCATTGTGCCCGGTTATTGCCCTAAAGACCTTCAAATCATCTGCAAATTTCAAAACCTTACTGCTTAGGCCACTTTCAATGTTATTTACAAACATAATGAACAATAGTGGTCCCAGTACTGACCCTTGGGGGATTCCACTAAGTACATTTTGCCATGATGATTTTGTACCATTTAGCATCACTCTCTGCTGTCTATCTGAAAGCCACAACCCTATCCATTTTAGGATGTTACCCACAATACCATGGGCCTGAAGCTGCATCATTAACCGTTTATGAGGTACCTTGTCAAAGGCCTTGCTAAAGTATAAGCTGAGTCACTGGTTTTACGAATAGGCAATTACTTGTCGGTGATTTCTAAGCTGAGTTACTGGTTTTACGAATAGGGAATTTCAGTGTCTAAGTACCACAGGGGCGGATCCAGCTTTAATAGGTGCTGTGGCCGATTATTCCTCTTTGACCGCTGCCGGGCTGAAGTAGAGGAGACCTGTCGCTCGTGTTCCCTTGCATGGAATAGGTATGCGTACGCTGAAGACCAATGACGTACCTAGAATTTGTATCGGGGGGGGGGAAGATTTTGAGGATGCCCAGGTTTGTCCAGTAATACTCATCATGCTACGTTTCAGTGGCATAATTAGGAAGTGGCGCAGCCAGAAGTTTCTGAATGTGGGGGGGGATGACGAAAAAAAAATTGTCATGACACAGAGATCTTTTCCCAAAAATAACGCAGTACATAAAACAACACCCCTGTTCAGGGGTGCTGTTTTATGTGCTCCGTGTCCCTGTGGAATGCCTATGCCAGCTGGAAAGAGGAATCTCAGCGGAAGCGGACCTCTAACAGCTGAGGAATAAACAAGGTGCCTGATGGTCAGAGAGGGCTGGGATGATCTTTCGATTTGAAAGTGCCCGTGACGGAAGAACAAGACCCCTAAGTGCTAAAGTGAACTAGTGAGGTTCCATCTCAGATCCGAAATGTCCCCGAGATGAGAGCACGGATTGACCCAGGATGACGTTTGCATTCTCAAAGCACCTAAGTGCCTAGAAAGATGCTTTTCATCTCAGTAGAGGAATATAGCCAGTAATTTTCCGCATATTACGAAGAACGTTGCCCGAATGCCCAAAAGGGTGCCTACATTCTCAAGCCACACAGCTGTTCGGAATAGCAAAGGTATTGGCGAGATAGGCGCCTGATCTCACGGACTACCTTTGTCTTCTAGCTGCCTTATTATTTTACTGATTTTAGCTGGGTGGATACACTCAACCGATTGGGTTCAAGCTGATTCTACTGGAAGGACAGTTTCCCACCCAGTTAACATGCTACCCGAGGTCCTGCTTCTTTAGGCGATGGCAGATATTATGTATTGGACCAATGGCGCACCTATTGCCAAAGTCGCCATGTTTCCCAGGACATGGACTACATAACCTGTCAGGATGTAACGCGTAACATTTGATACTTATATTTTATTTGAAGAAGCATGGTATCTAGGGACAGTACCTAAATGGTTTTAGTGAGCTTACCAAAGGGGTGCGACTCACCCCCCCCCACACACACACACTGGCTCGCGCAAGGGGGAAACAGCGTCCCGTACATTCCGCCGTCCCTGCTGTGCACAGCTAGCAGTAGAGAACTGCGATCTTTCTTGACATCCATTGATACGTCCAATATTATGGTGCACAACAGGTGACTGCTCACCACGTACTTCTGTTCGCGTGGAAGGTATTTTCCCCTCCCCATTACTACCATAAATTGGCACTGACTGCATATTCGAATGAAGACATGAAAGGCAGGCGGTAGTCTGGCGTGGGACCGCGTCTTTGTTTCAAATTCCATCAACCCACCTTTGTACCATCCGCGGTGCATACAAAATTCCGTCCGCCCCAGCGACAGGCGGTCTGCTAATGTCGGCGGCCGCCGCCGCTAATCCCGGGATTCGCCATGAAAGCTCACCACTGGACCCTACGGACATATGGCCACCCACCGAGGGGACCGAACACTGTCGCCACTACTGCACAGCGGTGTGCCACTTTGTGGTAACCGTGTCCATGTCTGCCCATATCGGTTAGTCTAGCGACAGTTTGATGCAGTAGATAGTAACATTTTCATGTAATATCACCAATACTTGTCCATCAGACTCGGAAACCTAAAACATTGACCTTGCATATGAAACCTTTGGACTTGGCCAATTTGTTTTAAAATCCTGGATATCTTCTGTATTTTCAGACACGGTCCATTTGAAGGTCTGTGAACGCTCAAAGAGGCGAAACACATGCTATTCGCGAACTGAGCATATCCTAAGAATGAATATATCATTTTGCCTAATATATGAGAGCTGGTGCTCGAAAAACATACTGTTGTTTGACTTTACAAAAGAACAGACCCTGGTTTGGTGCACTTTCTATCTACCAGAGGTCCCACAAAGCTATGATTCCCCATGACTGTTGGGATGGAACGGGATGCTATATTACTGCTGGCCAGGTCCCCTGTGCTGCACAGGATGCATTTACAAGACAAGGAATCCTCTACAATTACTGGAATTGTGTTCCCTTCGGGATGCCCAAAAAACTGCTGCGTGCCTCTAAATCTCATGGGGGTGCCCCTGCAACAGTTGAAGTACTCGCTCTGCACATTTCATGGATGTCCTACGTCTGGGGTGTCCCTCTGCAGGCTCTTGCAGTGCCGCGGGTGACACACTGCAGATTGAGGGCGCCCCAACGGCTCGGAGCCACTCTGCACAATGCTTGGTTGCCTATGCAATAGCTGGGGTGCTCCTTTTCAGACTACATAGGTGTTCCTGCAACGTTTAGGGTGCCGCTACAATGTCTGCGATGCCATATCTGCAGTCTGGCAGCATGGGACACATCACTTATGTAGATATGGCGAGAGCACATGTTCGTATTTTTTCTGGTCATATTTCCCGAACTACTAATGCTTCAAATGTAATTATTGTTGGGTACACGATTTACACAGCAAGCTTTACTCGGCATCACTGCTAAAATTCATTTAAAGTGATCTTTCTTGCGGCATCTGAAGCTAAAGCTAAGGTGACTTCACTCGGATAACTTTGCCCATTGGCGGATCAAGCGGAGGCTTTGTCGATATGCTAGCTGGGGACCAAAATTGTGCTAACCATCTGAGAAGCTAATAATTTAGGGTTAAATTCACACTTATCGACCAAATCCCTCGTTTTCAGAATATATTGTTATCATCGTTTCCCCGGTGCAGTACGTCTTTCCGGGGGTGCAGCCAGGAATTTCCTATGGGAGGTTCGACTAAAGGTAGGGAGCTACCACCTTGGCTGTGCCTCTGCGTCCCTCAGAATGGCGTTCTCACAGGAACGGTCTCTTGCAGCCTCTTCTCTCCCTCCCTTTTCAACCAAAGTGACCTCGCTGGCAAATCTTAGCCTCTTTGTGAGGTGTGAGCTCACCCGATTGATTTTTCTCAATTGGTGATGCTCCCCCAAGGAGATGGCGCCTGATCCACCAGAGGTATGCTTTTTACTTAATTTCATTGGCATGTCCTTGCTTCTGCCAGGTAATTCATCATATGTTTTCTTCAAACATGCTTTAGGGTCGCAAAGCCTTGATCCTTGGAGTCATAATTTGAAAATAATTCCCTTCCTCGTGAATGATAACTTCGACAGGCGTCTTCTCAATCTGAGCCAGATCATTGCCTGGAGGCCATGATCTAACAAAGGTGAGTCGAGTATGAGAGACGTGATGCCCTTTTAGCGTTATTCATCTGCACCAATGATCATTTTGGCCATGCTGGGCCAGCGAGCCCAGCTTATGTGCATACCTGCAGGTATTAATTGCGGAACGTTTGGTGTAAAATGTGTCATGTAATATCACGTTGCTCACCTGTGACAATTCTTCGGTAACTAGTTTGGCAGATTCTGTGGTATAAATAAATCGGTAACTAGTTTGGCATTCCCCTGTGAAATAAATATCACCATGTTTTTCGTTCAATTTGAAGTCCATTGAGGGGTGGTGTGATCCAATAGCGTTAGCGTGCTCCTGTGTAGATCAGATCAAGGCACGGAGGGTGAATATGTTACGTTGGTTTTTGGGTTCTAAACACATCATTTTGAGCCTAGAGCGTAACGATGAAAGCTGAAATAGAATTCAGCACCCAAAGTAACCCTATGAATTAACGGTTTGGACCACTTTTGGTCAACTGACCATTGACTTTTACTGACCAGAGATCAACACAGGCGCATGGGGTCAATGTGGGTCAAGGCTAGTTCTAAGGCACTTGTGTGTGCTGTTTTCGGATTAAGAGCTCATGTTTATCGCACATAAATCCTAAACCCCATATTGACCCAGCGTCATTTGCTATCATGGGTGTAATCTTGGGGGGACTGGGGGGACGTGGTACCCAATTTTTGAAAAGTGACCATTTGTCCCCTTGAATTTCTTTTGTGTCCCCAAGACTCGGGAACTAAACTGCCTATATATGGCCGCAGCAACATTGTACCTAATTATTTATATAGTGACAATATCAATATAGTGACAATACAATAGAATCACCAAAAATACCAATTGGGAAACAGTCCTCGGGTTTCACTTGTCTTTTTAGCCTAGGAATGAAATCAGCATCTAGTTTTCTACTGAGGAACTAAATCGAAGCACCTCCTTGGGATACATTTTCCGTACAAAAAAAAATGTCAAGAATCTACTGAAATCAATTCGCTTTCGGGGCATGATATCTTGGCCCAACCCCGGATTCGTAGCTGGGTGGAACACAATGGACACAATGTAGGCTTTACTGACACGTGCATGGCTTGGATTGGACGCTGCATGCGGTGTCTCGACAGCAAACGCCAGACTTCCCCCCCTTGCCCGTGGCTGCTTCCATGGGTACAATCTCTGGGGGCTGGGGGAGGACATGTCCCTCCAAGTTGTGCAAAGTGGTGATTTTCTCCCTCAACTTCCTTCGTGTCCCCCAAAGCCCCAGCTGTTCAAATATCCATGCATGATCACCGCAAAATTATACTTAGTAATGCACCTTTATAGTGGATATCTATATAGTGAACATATACGCAAGAGAACCGCCATAGATGGTACCAGCCGATTTTGCTCATCAACTGGCTTCACAGACTATCTGTCGTCATAAAATATCCGAATGGTAAATCGGCAAGCGTTAGAAGTGTTTGATTCCCGACCATTCTTCAAGAACATGAACCTTGCCCATCTTGTGTTTTCGCCGGTGTGAAGAATTGTGCTTTGCAAGGCAACAAATATGCATAATCGCAATGCCTTATGGGTCCTAGGCTGCCTTCCCTTGCGCATACATCGATAATCGCAGGGGCGTCGCCACCGGAGGGAGGGGGGGGTGGGGGCGCAGAATAGGGAAGTCGCCCCTGCCGTGAAACTGGGGGGGGCGCCGCCTCCTGAAATTTGAGGAGGCCCCTATCCGGAAATGCATAGTAAAAAAGGTGAGCAAGGAGGTCGACGAGACAGAAGATCATGCTGTGAAGGAGGCCCCAAGATTGGAAACGAGACCCTCGAGAAACCTAATCAGGTCCCTATAAGATACGTAGGACAGATATTGAGGGGAGGCCCTCAGGATGAAAAGGATGCCACCGAGACAGGCAAGAAGCCACCCAGGTTAGACAAGAAGGCTTCCGATGGGTGGCAGGATATTCTTAATTTGGAAAACGTGGCCTCCAAGATGGAAGAGGAGGCCCCTACAATATAAAATATGGAATGATAAGATATACTTCTCCGGACGCAAGAGGGAGCCCCAAGATGGGTAAGAAGGTCTCCGCAGGAATGAGATAACACTGAAAACATTTCTTACCACATTTAGGATGGTCAAAATGTAGTAATCAGGTGGTGGTACCATTTGTCCCTCATTTGGACTACCTTTCACCACCATTTTACGACATTTACTGCCTCTTGACGACATCTTGACTACTACCTTACCACTCATGAACCACTTTTTGACGACCTACTGACTGCGATGACTATCTTTGAACAACGTCATTGATCACGTTTACTACCTTTGGACTGCGTTTCTACATCATCTGAACTACATGGTGACCACCTTGTGACTACCGCGGACCAATTGGTGATCATGCTGAACCACCTTCTGACTACATTTGACAACATTATGACCACTTCTGTGCCACCTCGTGGCAACCATAAACCACAATAAAATCACTTCCTGATCCTGTCGAGACCACTCATATGTTACCATGGACTACCTTTTGACCCACCCTGGACCACCCTATGACCACGTTTGGATCACCCAATGACCACTATCGGACCACCTCGTGACCACTACTAAACCACCTTATAACCACTATCGGACTGCCTTGTGACCACTACTGAACCACCCCATAACCACCATCGGACCGCCTTGTGACCACTACTGAACCACCTCATAACCACTCACGAATAATCCCCAACCATCCCAATTATATGGTATATGGCATTACACAGAATTGCAGTGATGCATAATTCGTACATATCCTGGTTATCTCAGCGTCGCTCGCAGTTGAAACGCTTCACAAGTATTACAATATGCAAATACCGTAACAAGCATGTCGATGAGTGTACACACCACGCACCGTCTTCCGCAATCCATCACCAGCCTCCAGCTAGCGTAACGGCAACACAGGCCACGCGTCAATCATTTCTGGGTAGACTCACATCGTGTATTGGTCATTTCAATGACAACATACACCGCAACACGTGCACCACGTATCAACGGACGATAATTTCCATGGATTGTCTCACTACTTGTTTACTCAACAAGTTACGAGTGATGGGTTGAGTTAGCCTCAAACATTCATCACGTCAGCTTACACGTTCACTCAATGAGTTTACCTATGTTGCTCATGGCTCTAGGGGAGGCCGCCGACTCACTTTCTATCTCGAACACCTTCGAGGACATAAACCACATGAATGATTTGTTTCGTTTGACCACCTTCTGATGAAAAATGTATGAACACATCCCGGCTATCAGAAGCGTTTCGGCCAGATCACCCACTTGAGCCACTTGTGTCTGCTCCACCAGCACGGTGTAACATGCTTCGTCCCAGTGGCGCAACCAGGATTTCAGTTCGGGGGGGCAGGGTTGGAGAGCGGGCCCCCTCGCAAGCGGGCCCCCCTCATGTTTTAAAAAAAGTCTGCGGAAAACATGCACTTACTTTTGAGCGGGCCCCTATGTTTGTAAAACTACTAATGGCAATGTATGTAAAAGACAGGGCCCCAGGTTGAAGCGGGCCCTTGGTTTTAAGCGGGCTATTGGTTCAATGCGGGCCCCTGAATCAAAATGGGCCCCGGTTCGAGGCGGGCCCCAGGTAAAAGCGGGCCCCTGGTTCTAAGTGGGCTATTGGTTCAATGCGGGCCCCTGCATCAAAGTGGGCCCGGTTCGAAGCGGGCCCCTGGTTTCAGAGAGCCCCTGGTTCAAGACAGGGCCCCAGGTTGAAGCGGGCCCCTGGTTATAAGCGGGCTATTGGTTCAATGCGGGCCCCTGAATCAAAATGGGCCCCGGTTCGAGGCGGGCCCTGGTTAAAACGGGCCCCCAGATTTTCAGTTGGTTCAAAGGGCCCCTGATTCGAGCCACAGATCCGCTTCGCGGGCCCCTAGCCAGGGCTTTGAGTAGGGTGGCCCACTCCGAGCCAGGGGCCCGCGAAGAGGGCCCCTGGCTCGGAGCGGGCCCCAAAAAAATTTCGGGGGGGGGCCATGGCTCCTTCGCCCCCCCTGGTTGCGCTACTGCTTCGTCCCGCACTATGAATGACGAATTCTTCATAGGTGTCTCGCACAGGACGTTACTTCCGTCGTCCAAAAGACCAAGCAGCGTCTCTGCTTCTTCACCTGCAGCAAACGACCACAATTAAACACATGATGAAATATCAAGTATAACTCACCACTGCAAGCTGTGTCTTAATACAGTTAGTTATTGTAGTTTAGTGGCGCACCGACTGCATAGGTCATGTGTCTTACTTCAGAACTCACAACATGCTTCGGTTGGAAATTCAGTGGCTTATGTGTGCACATTTATCATTGCGATGCGTCAGCTATGCAGAGCGTGTGACACTGAGGTCGTTCTTATATCGTTCTCCCTTTCTCTCTCGCTGAGAGAGGGAGAGGGAGAGGGAGACGGAAAGGGAAAGGAAGAGGGATAAGGAGAGGGATGTGATGGGAAGGGAAGGAAGAGAGAAAGACAGAGACAGACAGAGAGGGAGAGATACAGAGACAGAGACAGAAAGACAGACAGACATACAGACATAAACGGACAGACAGAGAGACAGAGACAGACAGACACACAGACAGAGAGACAGACAGATAGACAGATACAAATAGACAGACAGGCAGAGAGGCAGACAGACAGAGAGACAGACAGACAGAGAGACAGACAGACAGAGAGACAGACAGAGAGACAGACAGACAGAGAGACAGACAGACAGAGACAGACAGAGACAGACAGAGACAGACAGAGACAGACTGATGGAGAGAGAGACAGATAGACAGACAGATGGAGAGATGGAGATACAGAGACAGACAGAGACGGAGCGGGAGACAGAGGCAGAGACGGACACGGACACGGAGACGGACACGGACACGGACACGGACACGGAGACGGACACGGACATGGATAATCACTCTGGGACCCCAACAATGGCGCCAAAAGCCTCCAAAACGTATTGGACCCCCAAAAAGTGTCGAGGTCGCAAAAACTAGCGCTAGGGATCCAATCACATGACGTCGGGATACAAAAGATTACATTGGACTAAAAAGAGTCGGGTTTCAGCCCTTCAAAATCGCACTGGGGCCCAAAAGATCGCGCCGGGCACCCAAAAGTTGCAGCTCCCCAATGGCGTCTAGGGCCCCACATAAGCACAGTGTGACCCCAAAAATCGCATTGGTATCCGAAAAAAAATCAAGCCGGAGCCCTCCAAAATATGGAGGGATTAAAAAAATTAATGTCCGGGTCGGGAAAATGGCTCTGGAGCACCGAACATATCATCAGATGCCTTCACAAATCACGTACGGCCCCGAAAATCATATCGGAGCTCGAAAAAAATCGAGGTAAGATACAAAAACATGGCGCCAGGGGCTCGAAAAATCAGGCCGGGATTCCGACTTTAAAAACAATTCAGAAGAGATCCACAAAAATCGCGTTGAGCCCAGAAAGCTGGCGTTGGGGCCCCGGAGCCACGCGCCTTGGCGCGATAAGTCGCTCTGGGACCCAGAACAATCGCACCGAAGCACCAAAATCGTACTTGGGCCCCACAAATGTGCGTCAGAAGCCCCAAATAAACACAACGGAACCCTAAGAGCACAACCGGGCCGAAAATGCAACTGGCCCTCCAGAGTCCCGCAAAAGGCGACACGGCCTTAAAACATGCGTTGCAGCTCTAAATAAACATGCCTGGAGCTCTAAAGGAAATACACCGGAAGTTCCCAAGGCATACAGGTACCATGCGACCGCACAAGGGCCTGAAAAAAGAGGCTGGGGACGCAAAAAGCAGGATGGTCACAAAACGAACAAAAGGACCGGGCACTAAATAAACATATCGGGATCTTTGAAAACGCCCAGACACCTAAAAAAATATTCAGTGCACAGAAAAAACCTCAAACGAGCAGGGGTCTCGAAGATGTGTTGGACCCCTAACAAAAAGGGATTGGAGCCCTAAGACACATCCGTAGACGAAGAAACACGAAATGGGTCCAAAAACGAACACTGAGGTAGGGCCTCGGTTCGGTAGCCAATCTGGGAGTATATGTAATCAAAGATATAAGGTGCATCAAAACATTAATTGGGACGGGGGGGCACATTCCATTGGCTCCCATGTTAGAAGTTGAAATAATTGCGGGGGTGGGTTAAGCAAACATTGTGGTGGCAGTTCCCCTCAAAGGTGTATAAAACAACACCCCTGAGTCGAACGACTGGCAAGTGGTAGCGAATCGGCGAGAGGTAGTGGCGTTGCCAGCTAGGGTATGTTGCAAGGGCTGATCCAAGGGGAGGAAGTGAAAGTTGCGCCCCTTATGACCCGAAGGACGCCTCTCTTGGAGGCTCCGGTGTACCCCTCCCTCGAATTGTTCAGCGCAACGCGCTCCTCGGCCTGGGAACGACAGTCCTCTGAGAGTCCGAACGCACGCCGCGAATTTTTCGGCGAAAGGCACTCCTCAGACAAAAACAAATGGTGCCCCTCTGGGAGATCGGAGTGTACCCCGTCCAAATGTTCTGGACAAAGAGCCGCCCCTCTGGAGAAATGACGCCTCCTTGGCAAAATCATACATTTGTCAGTGGTATGGTGTAGGGGGAGGGGGGGGGGGGGCTTGTACCCTCCATGGAACTTCCGCTCAATCCTCTTTGCGGATTGGTTGGTACGCCGAAGTCTGTACTCACCCATTCAGTTGTGTAAACCACTCCACCGGAAAATATAAGCCACATATCTAGAGAGCAAGGAGGGTGGGGGCGAAAGGAGAACCGTCTATTCTTATCTTTGAGGGTGAAACTGCCCCCTCAATGCTTGCTTCCCCCACCCGCAATAATTTCAACTTCTAACATGGGAGCCTATGGAATGTGACCCCCTATTGATTTTGGTCTGCCTATTGCTTTCATGTACTTTGCCCCTCCGATACTTTTAAGAAATCAACATCGGTGGGCCGACCCTTTCGTCGAAATGGCCTCCCTCTCACAGATGCATTTACTTCGCATCACGACAACTTTGGAACGGAGTGTAATAAATCAATAAGGAAAGAATGCTAAGGTTCCTTGATCAATTCTGTATCACGAAAGGCAGATCCAATCCTCCTGGGGTGGCTGAATCAATTGGGGGAAAAATTAAATACGAACTGCGTACCACGAACTCCCACGGCCTAAAACTGGCCGCGTTTCCGTGTTTTTACTTATCCTCCGCTAGGTGGCAGGTTGATGCCGCTGATACGCGCAGATCAAAGACGCCGACGCGGAGTTTCCAATCCAGGCGTACATGATCCATGACTACACTACGACCGCCGTCGCGGCGTTGGCGGCGTCTGCTGCAACGGCTCCCGCCAATTCCAACAGTCAGCTGATTATTCAGCTGTTTGTCGAAAAGTTGGAAGCAAATGTGGTGCATTCGTGCACATTCAGAATGGTAACTCGTCGAATTCATGAACATTTTCAAACTACCAATCAAATTGCTTCATTCATTTGCTCCCACCAATCAGAATAGGCATCACGGACACACACCTCTGGCGGCAGAAAAAGTAAATATCTGCGAGGACGGTGAAATCAGCAGTCAAATCGTGGACAGGGATGACTGTCCATGGTTTTATGTTTAACTGGTAATCTGATTGGCATCCACGAGTTTCCCCTTTGCGATGAAAATAAATTCATGAACATTTTATGTCCATGATTTCTATTGGGTCCATGAATTTCGGAAAAAGTGTTGCAAATGTCCATGAGTATACGAGTTGAAGAGAGCAGCCGGTCTGTCGAATTCCGTCTGTCCTGCCGCAAGTGTGTAACCCTGAGTCCCCGGAGGGCTGCCATTTCCATATCTCGAAGTGATCACCTGTCAGACCTCCCCTCTGGTCCGACACCTAATCCCCTCGCGCCGGTTCGGCGTTCGGATGGTGCTACGTTCCGTGGTGTGGTGGCTGTCGGTAGAACCACCGTCAATAGGTTGCCTGCAGGTATGGCATTGACCAGCACGGCGCTTAACGATCGAGCCCAGGACGGAGCTGCACATTTCTGGAACTGTTGCAGATTGAAGCGAAATGCTGATTTTGAAAGCCTGATCCCATATTATTGATTTGCTAGATACTGTAGCTGAGGGATGAAGCATGTACATTCGACTCACTTAGCTTTGCACAGTATCTGCACATAGTTCTCGGAAAACGTGCTGAATGTACGGCGGCATTGTAATATGTTGAAATAGTAATGACCTGTACGCCGTATCACTGCGACTACTCCCACGGATATTGTGAGCATTGAAAAAGGCTGGCTTGGGTCGTGGGTCTTCTCACGACTCCAGTCGAGACATTTTCAAGGCTCACCACAATATATGTCGGAACAGGCGTGCCGGCCATTACCATTCCGACGTATCTGAACTTCTAGTTATGACATATAACTCATACCAATGCTCAAAACATTCGCGCATTTTGAGGCCTATATATCGACCCAACACACCAATTGGACAATCATCTTTGTAGTTCTGTATCGTACCGCTGTACCAATGTGGGTACAGGAAGATTACGCAATGCGGACGACACTTAGGGGGACAGTTATCGGCTCGTCGTTCAATGCCTTTAGAACATTCGTTTTTCTCACCCACGGACCTGTAATCATTACGGGATTGTCTCCGCGTAATGCCACAATATATGTTGGAATATAATGGTATATATGCTCAGTGGCGCAGCCAGGATCTTCTAAAGTGGGGGCCGACCTAAAAAAAATTACATGACAGAAAATGCTTTCGTCGCGCTTAGAGTGTCGAAAGTTTTTGGTTTTGCGCGGTGAGAATCTCCAAATGTCTTGTTCGATCTCATGTCTTTTTGGTTGCTAGGGGGATGACGGCTATCTTGGCTGCACTTCTGTATATGCAAATGTCACATCCTTAGTATTCCCTGTTTATTTTTTTACCTGTGAACGTGTTAGAAAAGCGCAAGAACCTGGGTATGCGCTAAGACTGCCGTGTAGTCAGGTCACCAAACCATTCCAAGATAAATACTCGCATCCAACGATGCTCTCGATTTCATAATTGTATGTCCAGCAAATCCTGCAGAGTTTAAAAAAGTATATATGAGTAGAAAAACGGCCATCCATTTGCATCCTCTTTGCATCCAACCAATTTCCACCGGCCCACGCCCGAAGTCCAGCACTACCATTCCTTGGGAATGTAAGCATGCCGATGGAATCCAGCGAGCTACCTCTTGTAACCAGGGGCGTCGCCACCGCAGGGGGGGGGGGGGCAGTCGCCCCCTCCATGCCGTAATATTACGTTCGGTGCGTCAAAAGTTCGCGTCTGGGCCCTTGCAAATCCCACTGGGGTCGCCAAAAAAGTAGTGCTGGGTACTTGAAAATCACGATATGAAGAGAGCCCCCGGTCACCTGAACCCCCGGACCATGAAAATCACGCTTGGGACACGACAGGTCGTACCGGGCCCAAAGAATCTCATCGGAACCAAAACAAATGAAGCCTGGGCAACGAAAAGCAATCCGGACATGAATAATCATGAATAATCACCCTGGAGCACCAACAATGATGCCAAAAGCCCCCAAAACGTGTTGGAGCTCCAAAAAGTGTCGAGGCTGCTAAAACGCGCACTAGGGATCCAAGCAAATTACGTCGGGGCCCAGAAGATCACACTTGGGCTCAAAAAAGTCGCGTCGCAGACCTTGAAAATCACACCGGAGGCCCAAAAGGTCGCGCCGGGCCACACAAGTTGCAGCAGCCCCCCCCCCCCACACACAAACTCAATTCTTGCCCGGAATGGCACTCTGCGGCCTCAAAAATCCGATCATTCTCCCAAAAACCAGTTGTGCCACGGACAAAAATAATGTCAGGGCACCGTAAAAATATCGCACCGGGAGACCAAAGTATCGTACCGGGACCCAAAAATATCCCACAAGTCTTTAAAAAATGTAACTCCAAAAAGATTGCAACGAAACTCGTTCGAATCGACCCCAGCACCAGGAAATTCAGAACAGGTCCGGACAAAATTATCCGAATGGCTTTTCTATTGCGAAAGGTGCTATCGACTGGAAAAAAAAACTCCTTCAGTAGCCGCAGTGACATATGAAAGGGGCAAATTACCCTTCCTCCTGATCTCCCAAGAATCGTGCCGGGGCCCCCAAAAGTCGCGCTATGGCCACAAACATTCGCGTCCATCCACCAGAATTCGCATAGGGTGCTCCAAATAAATCCAGCGGGCCCCATAAAGCTCGCTCCGTGGCCCGAAAATTTGCAACAGGAACCACCAAAATCGCGTTGGGGACACAGCTAAGTACAACGCGCCCAAAAACCGGTACACCAAATATCGCGCTCGGGACCCACAATTCTCGTCGGTGATCCCAAAAATTTGGTCTGGGCATCAAAAATTTACGTCGGGGCTCCCCAAAATTGGCGTCTAGGGCCCACAAAAGCACAGTGTGACCGCACAAATCGCATCGGCACCAGACGAAAAGAAAGCTGGAGCCCTCCAAAACAATGACGGATTCCGAAAAATAAATTTCCGAGTCAGAAAAATGGTTCTGGAGCACCGAACATAGCACCAGATGCCTTCACCAATCGCGTACGGCCCCGAACAAAGCGTACAGGAGCTCGAAAAATCGAGGCGGGATACAACAACATGGCACCAGGGGCCCCAAACAAATCAGGCCAGGATTCGGACTTGAAAAATCTAGGAACGATCCACAATAAATCGCATCGAGCCCAGAAAACTTGCGTTGGGTCCCCGGTACCACACGCCTGAGCGCGAAAAGTCGCGACGGGACCCCTAAAAATCGCACCGAAGCCCAAAAATCTTACTGGGGCCCCACATATGTGCGTGAGAAGCGCCAAATAAGCACAGCGGGACCCAAAGAGCACAACGGGGGCCGAAAATGCACCTGGCCCCCCAAAGCACACAGAGTCGCGCAAAATGCGACAGAGCCTTAAAGCATGCGCTGCAGCCCGAAATATACACACCGGGAGTTCTAAAAAGAAACACACCAGAAGCTCTCACAACACACAGGGGCTATGAGACCGCATAATTCCTGAAAAAGAGTCCGGGGCCGCAAAAAGCAACATGGTCCCAAAAAGAGCAGCTAGACCCGGTACTAATTAAACACATCGGGATCTTCGAAAACGTCCCGGTACCTAAAACAAATTTTCGGTGCACAAAAATGCAACGAAACCCTAAAACGAGCAGTGGTTTCGAAAATGTGTTGGGCACCTAACATAAATGGATTGCAGTCCTAAGACACATCCGTAGACGAAGGAAGACGCAACGGGTCCAAATTCGAACCCTGAGGCTGGGCCGCGGTTCGGGAGTCAATCTGGGAGCACATTTAGCCAAAGATATGAGGTGCATCATGGCTCAGCGGCTATCCGCATATCTTACCCACCAGAAAATGTGGGAAGTAGAGAACTAACGATCGAATTTCATTCATCGAATTTTCGCAGCGAACACCCATACGAAGCATTCCATCACGTCAAATATGGCGCAAGTCTGTCATGTGGCAGCAATTAGCAAAACGTAGGAGGCCTAGCAGAAACCGTAGCATCGCGCGAAGTGTGGCGAATGTGCTCAACCCGCAAGATGGGTGTGCACGTGCACGAACGCTGGCGTCGTGGCGACCGGGCGCTAGAACTGGAATGCCAGACATTGGGAAACTTTAAATAATCTTACACTATTGTTCAGCCCATCCCATGAGCACAAAATCGGCAGTGCTTTCATCACAGACGTTACGAGCAGCAAGGCTATCGTCGGACGAGGACACTTGTTTGCGGAGTTTGCGCATCATTGATGAATTGTTTGTTACCAATGGATACCCGAGGTACAAAATATCGATGGCAGCGAAAAGGGCTCTGGCCTGGTTTCGGAAAAGCGTAAAACAGCAGCACAAACGTAAGCAGAGTAAACGGGACAAAACAGAAGGGGATACTTACATTAGACTGCCATTTATAAACGATGCACTTTGCACAAGCGTCAATCGAATCGTAAAATCATGTCGAATAAAGAACTAGAAAGTGACCTGGACTAGTGGTAGTACACTGACATCCAGATTAGTAAAATCAGCCCTGCAAAATCCTAAGTGTCCTTCTGGCAACCGTGTATATCACACCTGTGTCAATGGCCTGGAAGGGAAATGCACTAAAAATAACGTGGTATACAAAATTGTTTGCAAAGCATGCCGTCACCAATTTTATATCGGAGAAACTAAAAGACCTATCAGGGAGCGATACAATGAACATTTCAGTGACGCACGTTTGAGACGCCCCTACACTCCCATGGGCGAACACATGCTCGAAAGCCACCCATCCATGGAACATTCTGAGACCAACGTACATTTTTATGTAGAGATACTGGGGTCAGCTAGAGACAACGCGGATCTGAAGGTTTTAGAGTCCCTATGTATTCGAGACACACATCCCACCATGAATTCCCAGAACTCCTCATGGTACATCACATAACCTTAGTATTTCACACGTAGGCACTTGTTATGGTATTTGCACTCATACAAAACATATAGCAGAGTAGTCAGATATGAAGAATGGAGAGATGATCCAGAGACGGATACTAGGGGTGATCAAGGAAAAGGGAGAGAGAGAGAGAGAGAGAGAGAGAGAGAGAGGGAGGGAAAGATGTATATATATATATATATGTGTATATGTGTATATGTATGTATGTGTGTATATATATACATATATATATATATATATATATATATATATATATATATATATATATATATATATATATATATATATATATATATATATATATATATATATATATATATATATATATATATATATATATATATATATATATATATATATATATATATATATATATATATATTATATATGTATAGTTAGAGGGGGAGAGGGAGCGTAAGTGTAGTGCGATTTGAGGGTTAAGGGACGAGAGAGCGATAGGGGCGGCGATTGCAGAAATTGTGAGATCCGTGTGATGTATGATATTGGGAAATGTGCATACCGTGTATGTTGATCTTAGTGCATGCGAGATGTGTAGGTGATTTCTTGTTGAGGCGACAAAATATGCGAGGATGCGATTCGAATTCGGTGCGTGATTTCAGTGTATGATTTTGTCATGAATTGATGTGTACAAAATATTGTCACTCTTGAAAATGATCCATGATCGAAAAGTTTGAGATCTAATATATCTAATTTTTATTAAAAGCACAGCATTCCTTGCCAATGTGGGCCAAAACGTTTCACCTTATTTTACTTTCAATCAAGTTAAGAACTATGCCCTTCGGCATTTTTAGATCAGGACGGAACATTGGTGCTTACAAGTCGAAATAAAACCACCTCCTCTGTGTCGACGTTTTTATTGTTTTTTTGTTTGGTTTTCTGTTTGTTTCCATCTTATGATCATCGAAGGTCATTTGTATGACCTGTTGCCGCCGACACGTCAGGCCCGCCACTGCTGACAAGTCAGGTCCGCCACCAACACGTCAGGTCCGCCACTGACATGTCAGGTCCACCGTCGACACGTCAGGCCCGCTGCCGCCGACACGGCAGGCCCACCAACGACACGTAACGCCAGTTTCATCTAGAATTTCTAGTTTCAGAGAAATCTATGAATAGGTGGCAGACAGATAACAACTCTGATGACATGAGGTGATGCCGGTGGTGGTGGTGAAGAGGGAGCGGCGGCGGATCTAGGGAATAGCCACTAGAGGCCATGCTCTGAAGATGATCTGGTTGCAGGAAAATTAACCTTCATTTCCAATTTGCGGCAAAACTAAACATGTTACGAGGAAAATATTGTCTTAACCATAAACTTCGGTGCTAAGCGGTCTAAAACCGGTGTACTTTTTATTAACGGGGTGCTTTCCAATGTCGACTGAACCCTGATTGCTTCCACCACTGCAGTGGCTGCGGATGTTCAAACAACGAATAACATTAAAGGTGCACTTTCCATGCAGCACGTTTTTATCCCCGACGGCAGTGGACAATGAACATCAAAGAATTGGCCTAAATATCAGCTTGCCCCACTCCCCGTCCAATCGGTTGAAACACTCGTTGAGCGAGGATCAAGGATCCACTTGAGAGTCCTCGAGGAGACCACATCTCCATCTAGGTGAGGGCAACCCCCACCCCCTCCCCAGGGAAAGGCGGCGTCGCTCCGAACGGGAAAGGCCCCCTTGGAACGAATTTGTCAGCCAAAGGTGCTCTTTTCGGAGGAAGAAGCGCCCCTTTGAGACGAAAAGGCGTCCCCTCAGTATTATCGAATGCAGCCCCTGCACCCGCTCAATGGATTTTTCCACCGAAGGCGACCCTCTGAGGAAATGTGCTCGTCCCCTGCAGAAATTGAAGAAAATCTGAAGAAACCACCAGACCACATTTGGCAGCACTTTTACCAGGTACCATGCGCCAATAACTGCACACTCCTGCCACCTGTTGACAGAAAGCAGAGAAACAGCCGCAAGATTTCGCCGCCAGGGTTTCGCTGGCTCCTCTAGCGGACAACTGCCGAACTATTTTTGTACTTTATAATCCTTGGACCAAAATGAACTTTGTACGTTATGAACGCTCCCTCTGAAGCCAGTTTTGTACGTTGTGATCGTTGTATGTTATGAATTGTGTACGTTGTGAACGCACCCTATCCAATGCATTTTGTACTTTATTTCGATTTTTGTACGTTATGATCCTTGGACGTTGTGAGCTTTGTACGTTATGAACTTTGGTAGTAAATAAACCTTGTACGTTATGAATGCTCTCCGACGGCTCGCAGATCTGCACGCACAGAGGTCTATAATGTTTCTAGACTGCTACCTACGAGAACAAAACATGCACTTTCTGCTACCTGGGTCCGGTTTAAATGAACATACACTATTTTGTCACCATCCTTCGATTACAGCCGCCATGTTATGTGACCAGACAATGGAAAGATGTTACAATATTATATTACATACTAGGTCAGATTGCGCCGGCTACGCCGGCTTATCTGGCCTGTGCTGCTCGCTTTGCGAGCTTTTGACCCCATATGCAAAAATAACGAAGAGTGCCGTGCCCACCGCGCCCGGGATTCGACCGACGAACCTGCTAATAATATTCCGATGCTTTACCAGTCCGCCACACCAGCCGCGGGCGGCGGCGCTGAAATAGCCGACCCGACTGAATTGCGGGCGCGGGGCGCAAGATAACTCAAGTAACGTTACCCAGACGTTAGCGGTCGCGTTGGCGTTATTTGTTCCTGCACTATGGTTCTTTTGGGGTGTCTGCTGCTAGTTTTTCATTGATATGACCATAAATCAACTAATTATAGTTTAATTTATTATTTAAAGGCCTAGAAATGTATTATCATGCGCAATACATGTTTTTTATGTGCATATCACGCCCAATAACATAATCAAAGCTACCAGCACTTGTTACCTGGTGAAGTACGCGCTGGCGATTCATCCTTCTCTATACAATGACATAGAGACGGGTCTTGGAATAATATGGTTCGTAAACGGATACTCAGTACCAAAATAATACTGGATTAATTAAGCAACCAGTTAGTGTGGAACTGGATTTTTAGTTTTTGTGGAAAGCATTCGTGACCAGTCACTTCTTTTTATTTCAATACGTCATGGATAAATTGCTACTTGAGTGAAATATTGAGGGCCAATCTTGCTACCTACCAGCGTAGGCAAGTTGGCGACTTTCTTGACCTCTGTGCACGCACCACAAAGTAGGAAATTCAGCCAATCAGCCAACACATCCTCGAGAAGGTTTCGTAGGTATATTTACTAAGAGGGGCAGTTAATTTAGTAGGAATGTTTACTAAACTTCCGGAACTTTAGTAGGTGTAATTACTAAACTTGCCTATGGAGATACGTACATTGTGACCGGAAATGAGGACGTGAAAGAGGTGAGTATTATTCTCTCTCTTAGTATTTTCATAGCCGTGGCCGCCGTGGCTTTTCTTGCATACGTAAATATGGCCGGCCGCGGGTACTCGCTGTCCCGTTTCTGAATCCGCAGTTTTGTGGTTGTTCCAGTCGGATTCGGTAGATGCAGGTGAGTAGGTTGGTGTAGTCTCGGAATTGTTCTCAGTTTGTGCTTCTTCAGGTACCTACCTACCTATACAGGTAAGACATGTGCCAATGTGAAACCAGATATCAAAGAACGCACCAACTTCGTACCTAGGTAGGTGGGTACCTAGGCACCTGGGTAAGTTCCTAGGCACCCGGGTAGGTTCCTAGGTAGCCGGGTAGGTCCCTAGGCACCTGAATATGTCCCTAGGCACCTGGGTATATCCCTAGGCACCTGGGTAGGTCCCTAGGCACCCGAGTAGGTCCTTAGGCACTCTGGTATGTCCATAGGCACCTGGTGTAGGTACCTAGGCACATGGGTAGGTATCTAGGCACCCAGGTATGTACCTAGGCACCCAGGTACATACCTAGGCACCCAGGTATGTACCTAGGCACCCAGTTAGGTACCTAGGCACCCAGGTAGATACCTAGGCACCTGGGTAGGTACCTAGGCAACTGGGTACATAGGGGAAGAGGGGGGGGATATCTGAACACATTCTGTTTCCTGAACACTTACCTTTGGTCGTCTCCCACATCATGTTCAGTGCATAAATAACAAAAAGATGGTGGTATTCATAAATGATGGACCTGTCTCTACCAAAATATGAAAGTCTGATCACATAATTCTACCTATACTTTGTGTACAGAGGTTGCAAAGTTCACAGGAACCATTGTAGGCTTCGAAGAGCAGTTGGCTTAAGGAAACCATGAGGAAGTGACTTCCAATCTTTTTGGGCAATTACGCCAGCATTTTTTAGTGGCTACTAATAGCTTGTACCACAACAGTTACAGTGAGGTAATCCTGAACAACAACATTTGCATGTTCGGAATATGGCACACCACTATAAAATAATCATGTTTTAAAGTTGCTCTTTGCAAGTGGTTAGAGGATTTTCATTGAAAGGGACTGTTTGAATATGGATAGCTTGTTCATTTTTGTGTTCAGTAAACACAGTACAATTACTGGTTCAGCCATACAGAAGCAGCAGTAGAGCTATTTCTTTCATAATGCCTTAAGTGTTCAGAACCCCCCCCCCCCCCTCTTCCCCTACCTATGCACACAGGTATGTACCTAGGCACCCGGGTAGGTACCTAGGCACCCAGGTACGTACCTAGGCACCCAGGTACGTACCTAGGCACCAAGGTAGGTACCTAGGTACCTGGGCACATGTGAATTTGTTTTATAGAGTGTTTTTGCTTGTTTTTTTTATTTATCTTTGGATTACCATGTTTATGAATGTGATAAAGATGATGGGATTTATTTTCTGTGTGAATTTAAAAAATGAAACATTTCCCAACTAAAAAAATGTAAACCATCCTAACCTAGCCAAACCTGACACATTTTTTTGCTTTATGGAGGAAATGCGTGCCAAAACTTTTCTTCTTACCACCTTATAGCACAATAATACCTGAAAGTTTACAAAAAAAGTAATTTGGGAAAACATAAAATAAAAATTAAGAAAAATGACGCCTTATACAGAAATTTCTAGCCTCGGTTGGTGGTAGTATCAGACTCTCGATCCCAAGATTGTTGGTTCAAATCTTGCCACCCGCAGCATTACTGAATCCATAGGCAACCAATCACAGTGAGGGGCTGGAGATGCTATATGACCTAGTGGTTGAATGTGTTGTCAAAGAATCCAGGGCGCCTGGATGGGCGCCAAATGACCGAGTAGTCGGCGCGCCCTTAAGCCCAAATAATCAATCAATCAATCAAAGAATCCAGGGTTCTTTAAAAAAGGATTTTTTTTCTTCAAACAGCTTGGGTTAAGCTAGGCTGAGTTAGTTTTTTCATGTTGAGAATTACCAGAACATAAATTACTTGATTTTTTTTTCTCCAAAGTTTTGCTAGTTTGTTCTAGGTTAGGTTATGTTCCATTTGTGTTTTATTTGTTTAACATTTCTTTTTATGCTATGTTAGCTCACTCAACACCACTTTTTTGGATTATTTTGCTAGCAACCTGAAAAGTAAGCATTTGCACAGAAGATAATTGGTCCCACCATTTTAGCCACATTCATAAACATGCTATACCACATAAAAATTCCCAAAACGAAAAAATGACGCCTTATACTGCAAATTTACCTAGGCACCCAGGTAGGTACATAGGTACCTAGGCACCTGGGTAGGTACCTAAGCAACTGGGTACATACCTAGGCACACGGGTATGTTCCTAGGCCCCCAGGTATGTACCTAGGCACCCAGGTACGTACCTAGGCACCCAGGCACGTAACTTGGCACCCAGGTACGTACCTAGGCACCCGGGTAGATACCTAGGCACCCGGGTAGGTACCTAGCCATCCAGGTAGGCACATAGGCACCCGTGTTGGTACCTAAGCAACTGGGTACATACCTAGGCACACGGGCATGTACCTAGGCCCCCGGGTAGGTACCTAGGCACCCAGGTACGTACCTAGGCACCCAGGTGCGTACCTAGGCACCCAGGTGCGTACCTAGGCACCCAGGTACGTACCTAGGCACCTGGGTAGGTATCTAGGCACCCAGGTAGGTACCTAGGTACCTGGGCACATGTGAAATTGTTGTACAGGATGTTTTTGCTTGTTTTTTTTATTCATCTTTGGATTACCATGTTTATGAATGTGATAAAGAAGATGGGATTTATTTTATGTGTGAATTTTAAAAAAATTGAAACATTTCCCAACTTAAAAAAAATGTAAACCAACCTAACCTAGCCAAACCTGACACATTTGTTAGCTTTATGGAGGAAATGTGTGTCAAAAATTTTCTTCTTACCACCTTATAGCACAATAATACCTGAAAGTTTACAAAAAAAATAATGAAAAAGAATCAAACATCTCGTAGCTCGGTTGGTGGAGTATCAGACTCTCGATTCCAAGAATGTTGGTTCAAATCTTGCCACCCGCTGCATTACTGAATCCATAGGCAACCAATCACAGTGAGAGGCTGGAGATGCTATATGACCTAGTGGTTGAATGTGTTGTCAAAGAATCCAGGGTTCTTTAAAAAAAAAAAAAATTTTCTTTCAAACAGCTTGGGTTAAGCTAGGCTGAGTTCGTTTTTTCATGTTGAGAATTACCAGACATAAATTGCTTGATATTTCATTTTATATTTTTTGTTCTCCAAAGTTTCGCTAGTTTGTTCTAGGTTAGGTTATGTTCCATTTGTGTTTTATTTGTTTAACATTTCTTTTTACGCTATGTTACCTAGCTCAACACCACTTTTTTGGATTATTTTGCTAGCAACCTGAAAGGTAAAGATTTGCAACGAAAATAATTGGTCCCACCATTTTAGCCACATTCATAAACATGGTATACCAAATAATAATTCCCAAAACTAAAAATGACGCCTTATACTTCAAATTTACCTAGGCACCTAGGTAGGTGCCTAGGTAAACTTGTCCAAAAAAGGAAAGTTGAAGAATTGTTAGCTCCACACGTTTTATTTTGTTACACTGTTCTTGAATAACATTCATCAGACCAATTTTCAGGACATATCGTTTAATGTTAAGGGTCGCGTATAAAGGTGTCCTTTTTCCGACAGAAGAGAACCTGAAGGGATGCTAATTTTTGTTCTTCTTTTGCATAGCATAGCTCCTATTTTCTATGAAAACAAAATAACCTTAATAAATAATAATGCTTCATCGTGCCAACTTGAATGACGAAATGAGGTGAGACTTCAACCTGTCCCTCTACAATTCAGCAACTACCCTCTTTCATCAGTCCCCCCTTGGTCGGAGCAGGGAGGCGACGCCGGTGATTAGCCACGAGGCGGATCGTGTGATTTTCAAACAATCACCAGAAAGAGAATTTGCTGTATCTATTTTATTTTAAGTCTGATATGGCATTTCAAGAAATAATATTTTTCGGTTTGTATCGGATCCATTCTCAGAAACGGAAGTGGGGCACCTGTTTGTGACATATTGTGTCAGTATACTCCTGCTTCCTTGACTGTCCCCAGCGGGTCGCCTCAGCGCCAGAGAGGACGTCTCTCTTGGAGTAGCTAGACTGGCCACCATGCCGTGCAACCCTGTGCAGATTTGCCTCCTGTGGAGCAGCTGCGCCATATCCGTGCTGGTCCCAGTGCTGGTACCAGTACCAGTCGGCGTTTTGAATGTTCATGCTCTGTTGCAGGAGCCGCTGCCGACACGCCCGGCGGTCAATCCCTCGTTGGTCAGTTGCCTGCAACGTCGCCTTCACGGCGCGATTGCACCGTTCTACTGCCCCAGATGCTGCCTGTTTGGTAGTGTGGGTCACGGATATGACCTACACCCACACTCTGCAGGTAATTTCTGAGAAAAATGTATATGTAGTACGTGCCGTTGTCGGACAGCAAGTCCCTGGGGTATACTTTGCGTGAAGCGAAGACCTCGATACATTCAATACACACGTGACAGTTTGGCTCCGAGCGAAATCCAGCGTCTACCTACTTGGGAGAAGTCGGCTGCCAAGACCACGGCATATCGCTGACCGTGGGCTGCATCCATAGGTCCAATAAAGCCCAGCCCTACCTTGTTCCAGGCTGCCGCTGGTAAAGAAACTGAATGCATTGGAGTATGTCGAAGTACCGCCGTCTCATTCATACACAGTGGCGCAGACTTCACAGCTCTTTCCTCCACCATCTTGATCAATGTCAGACCACCAATATAGCTCCTGCAAGCGCTGCTTGCATCTGACGATGCTCTGGTGTCACTGATGTGCCGGGCTGGGCAGTCTGAGCGAAGCAGACTTTCTGGAACGATTAGGCAATCGCCGCGCACATCCATACCTCTGCACAGTGAGTTGATCCCTGAGGTGGAAGAATGGCTGAAGGTCAGGCGAGCAGTCGCTCGGCTTACGAGACCACGGGCGCGATACCTGATCACGCAACACGATCTTCACTTATAGCCGCCACCAACTCTTCATCGATTGCTGCCGGACGGTCTCTTACTGTAGCGATACATTTGTATTTGTCATTCCGGCAGTCGCGACAACCCATCTGCAGGACGTACACCTCCATTCACACGCTAAACTGAACGAGTACTCCATGAGCCAGTCTGACCACTTTGTTATCCTCATGGCAGCTTGGGCGACACCCGGTGACGTCAGCGGTGTCTGCAATGCCACATGGTCAAGTCGCAGACAACTGCTGATTCCAGAGATACTTCCTCCATTTCGCCACTGTCCACACAACCGCCAGCGCCTCTCTGTCATTCTGCAGCGCCTCTGGGCTTGGTTTAGCGTGCGCAACGTGAATGCTACCACCCTATCTTCCTCTGCGTTAGGCTGAGACAGCACCCCACCCAGGCCCACATCGCTTGCATCCAAAGTGATGACTGTGGAAGCTGAGGGTCGTAAATGGTGACTCCGCGACTGCCTGGTACAGCACGTCTCCCTTTGAGCACTGCCGCGAGCTCCTCTATCCACTTGAACGGCATCGGCTCCTTCAGCAGCATCCTCCTCGGTGGCTCCATGAGGGTGCTGTATCCAGGCACGAAACGAGAGCAGAAGCCCAACAGCCTAGTAGTGACTGGAGCTCTTTCGTCCTGACGCCTAATGTCCTAACGCCCTGCCCGCTCTGGGCTCACCGAGACTCCCGCCGAGGACACGTTAAACCCAAGGAAATTCGCAGCCGTCTGTCTCAGCGTGTATTTTCCATGTTTAGTGTTACCCTGTGTTCCCGCAGACGAGTTAGAAAATCTGCCAATCGCCCCTATTTGCCGCACAGACGAGTACATTTCCCGGGTACCTGCACCTGCACTGCTTCAGAATTTCTTCCATCGCCTTCTGAATTGTCATCGGTAAGCCCTTGGTCCCATGCGGACAGCGACAACACGAAAACAGACCTTAGTGACATACAAACGTTGTTAATGGTTGTTACTCCGAGTGTAACTCCAGCTGGTGATTTGCAACTTTTGGGTCCAGACATGACAACACTGTTACTCCTTGCATCTGCTGAAACGTGTTCTGCATCAGTTATAACTTATTCGCGAAATAGAGTGTAATATACCACTTACTGAACACTGAATCGACATCCTACCAAAAGGGGACGAGTAGTCTAGGGGTAAGATGCCCGTCTCACAATCGAAAGGTTGTGGGTTCGAGTCTCACCTGTCGCTACTCTCCGCCCGCGACCAATCGGCGTGAGAGATTGGGGACGCTACGTGACTGAACGGTTGACGTGTTGTAAAACCAATAACCAACCAACCAACATCCTTCCAAAAGAAGTATTGACATCTTGCCTATTGATGCGTGTTTGTGGAAGTCTTCATGCCTCGTTTCGAAGTATCCCGTCTATAGATATCATACTTTTGCCCATCGTAACGGGATCCGGCATCGTGATAACGAACATCGCGTATCGCAATTCCAGGCGAATGGATTACCTATGATGTGCAATGTTATGTTATACAATGCCAGTTTATAGAATAGCTGTTTGTATGGTTATCGTTGCTATCGTTGTCCCCAAATCAGATTGCTTTGAAAACGCAAAACGGGATGTCATGTGTACGCAATTATCTCAAAACTGAGGAGATCGTGATGGACAAAACCTGACACTTCAGATTGGAGGTTTGGTCACGCTGGGAACTATTTCAGCCTGGAGATTTCGTCAACCTGGCACTTGGGTGACCAAATATCCAGCTTCCATATCTCCTCAATTGGCTGCAATTGTGCGACGGACAAAACATGATCAATCTGCAACAGGGTTCGATTTATACTTCGCAATCCTAGATGTGAAGAATGGGCGCTACATGGCCAATGAAGTTGATGCGCCCTAAAGCCCAAATAACTAACAAACTAAACTTAGATGTGAAGAGGAAAATGATTTGCTCGTCTAATCGGATACTTGTTTTAAAAACCGTGACATCATAATCTCTGTGCACTTTCCAGGGAATCTTGAGAACTCTATCACAGAGCAGCTGATTGTCAAACAGCTCCATTTAACCTTCAAATGAGGAAGGTGAGAGGATAGTGCTCTGAATAAGAAAAATGCTTAAACAGGCTATCATTCTAGCCCTGGTCTTCAGCGCTGCTGAGTGTCCAACACCCATTAATGAGCAAAGATTGTTTTTGTGTTTATGTGGGCACCTTGAGCAGGTTCAATTTTAGGTAGGGTAGGGTAGGATAGATTGGGGGAGGTGCAGGTTAGGTCAAGACGTCTACATGAAGTAAATTCATTAAATCAGGGATGATGTACAATCACTCCACTGATATTTGAGGGCCGCGTGGCATGAACGAAGTGGAATAGACGAGTGGTGTAATTGCTAAGGTACATCAATAATCTTAATGAAACTATGGGTTTTAATCAAACAGCCCACTCCGAGTAGGATGTCTCATTCTTCCTTTTCGTATACAAGTGTTTATCCTAACAAGATAATTGCAGCGCCCATACCATCGTCAGTCAAACAGTGAAATGCAAACAAAAGTCAGTCAGAATGACATGCCAGGAGGTTCGGTACAAGTGTGATACCATACCGTCGTACGATTATCATTTAAGTGGTATTGGTATATTTGTATTATGCATTATCCTTTGATATTTCTTTGTCATTTGTCTGCTGTATTAGTATTTACATTACCTATCATTAGCGGATCACTGTACGGCTGAATCTCCTCTCCGTTCAAGTTAGGTCGTGTGTCCCAGTGTTGGTACCAGCTAGATTACCCATCAATATAGCGAGACATCAAATCATATGAACTTTTTTTGGTGTTGGAGTCCACATATGCATCTTCTATTGCCGTCAAACTTCACAGTATCTAATGCCTCTCTGAATGTTGGGCGCTGTATGACCGACGCAGTCGATGCGACCCGAAACTCCAATAACCAACCAACCAACGCTCTGAATGTGTTTTGAAAAGTTGTCCACCGCTGCAACAGTCTCTTTACGTATATATTCGTTTCTCAGAGGCGGGACTACGGTTCCAACGAATTCGCGACCTTGGAAGCTTTGGCAACATCTCGTGCCAGCGATTCCACTGACAGGCAGCCACTGCCACATGTTCGGGATCATCAGATGACGATTTGGCCTCAGCTGACGGCGCCGACATCAACCAGCCAGGCGATGACGACTCGGCCTCTTCGTCAGCGACTGCCACCGATCCTGCTCCGGTCCCCACCTGCCCGCCAGCCTCTGTCGGCAACTCTCCTGTCTCACCATCAACCGCTGCCGCCACCAGCCTGCCTCGTTAACCCATCTGGTAGCCGTTGGTGTCAGCCATGGAACTCTGGCCCCTACCTGCCCGCCAGCCTCTATCGCCAACCCTCATGCCGTACCATCAACCGCTGCCCCCATCCAACCTGTCCCACGATCAACCAATGACCAGGGATACAAAAAATGGTTTCGTGGTTGTCGTCCAAATCCGGAATAGGCTTGGTGGTTGTCACCTTTTGTGCAAACGATACCATTATGCTACATGGCCCGGAACAGGGGTTCCCAACCTGGGGTAATGCGCTGGCTTGTGGAGAGGGGTGGGGGTGGGGTTATAGCGGGGTTTCGTCAAACCCCGAGTATGGAGGGTACTGTGTACATTTGCCAAAAACCTGTGCACATATATCGGCAGGAAATACTACATGTTCTCAACCTTGAAAGTGAACTTTGGTTATGAGGCATTCTGAATTTGATACGGGGTAATCACGAGGTTGGCCTAACCCAAAGGGGGTAATGATAGCTCGAAAAGGTTGATTCCCTGGACCTACTACAAATTGCGTCGATTACCTTTATACAGAATATCTTGCCGCCAATTTACTTTTCGGCAATTCGGCGTCGTTATTGTTCAAACAAATATTACATCAAGGTAGGTATATTATTTAACACATCCTTGACTGCAATCAAGTTTGTAGACACAAGAAACCCCGCAAAAACATGATGCTCGTTCCCCAACACGCGGGTCAATCTTAAGTAGCAAGTGGCGGCGTGTTAATGTAATCCACCCCATAGTATCCGCACAGCAACAGCCGGAACTTTTAGCCAAATTTGACCTTAGAGGGCCTCGAGTGACCTTAATATTGACCTGAGCGGAAAAATGACTGAAATGTCTTTAACACGCGCCCTGGAGGGCCTCTGAGAATTACGCGCACTGGAGGGGGGCGGATTCCGCCCCCCCCCTAAGATCTCGGCTCCTAGTAAAGCTGGAGGAACGAAATTCGCAGGGTGGATGGGCACGGTAGTGAACTCTATTGTGTGCAATTTTCGTGACCTTAGGTCAATATCTTCAAGGTCAAATGAGGTCAGATTGGCAAAATTGTCCGGTTTTGCGTGGCTTGGCTTGTCATCGTTATGGATCGCTGTGATTGTGTTTAAATGCTCAAAAATGGGCATGAATGATGTCTTGGACATTACTAATGATGCAAGGCAGATGCTAGACCCAACATTTGATCTCAGGTCACCTATATAGCACCACTTTATCAGGTCAGTTACCTGTTCCAGTTACCGGAACCGGCCGCCCGCCCGACTGCTCCGTCGGGCAGCTCGGAGCAATCGGCTTCGTGAAGAAGAGAGTGAAGTACATGAATAAAGTATGGAAACGCAATGACAAACAGTACAAATGACAACCAGTAGTGCATTTATGGCAACATTCCAGTTGATCAAGTTTGGTTCCATTAACCTGTCATGAACTTGACCTGACTTCACCTTGGTGACCTAACATGACCTTGAAACTATACAGCATATCAATATGCATCAAACCAGTCGCTAGTGTTGCCTAGAACACTTCCCTTTTGTCAGTATACTGGAAGCGCATCAGCGCCGATTTTGGTGGTCTGGCGCTAAAACATTTTTTGACTTTAGCGGCCCCTAACTTGAAAAAAAAAGTTCGGCCGATTTCCATTTTTCTTGCTTTAAACGACGCGCCGTTCATTTTTAAGCAGGTACACCGAAAATCGCGTATATCGACCGGTAAAATCTGCAGTTATTTGCGAAAAACCGGAGGGGTGGGCGGATTTGGCCCCCCCCTCCAGTGCGCGTGTTAAAAGATCCTATCACGGGCTATCTAACGGTATACGATTTTTCCTCCTACTCCCCATAGGAGCTGAGTTAGACAGGGGGAAATATTTGCCCCCCTCACAGTGGGGCGCGTTCGGCTGAGGACCCCAGTGGGCCACGGGCTAAGCTGAGCTATCATGTTTTAAATGTTTCATGTTTTAATTGAGCTATCTAGGTCACATTTCTGTTATTCTGAATTAGCTGAGTGCTTTAAATGAATTGTTCAGTATTTCTTGTGCCAGCCAATAATAATTCCCATGCAGTGGAAAGCTCAGTGGTTCCAGGCATGTGAAACAATAATTACATAAGTTGGGGGTCTCATTGCAGTTTGCAACCATGATTGATCCAAACCTTCTGAGCCATAGCCCAGGATACTTTAAGGACATTTTCTGGAGTAAGGTTCTAAGCACTGCTTTGGGCCTAACTTACCTATTATAGTAGGTATAGCATGTAATGGAGTTTAAATTCCAAATAATGAATTGAACACCTCTATGGCTATGTGAACAGTGAAACAACAATGACAAAACATAGAAGACTAAACCACATCAGGATTCTTTGGCATTTGAACATGTAACATAAGCTCATTGTGAGCTTAATGCCTGACCAATTGAGCTACCCAGCTATCCTGAATACCCTAATGTGAAATACAAAACAGACACATACCTTCTGGTTCCATTGGGTCCACCCCATTGCCTGCTGGCTTAGGGACATCAGGATCATCCTCTACTTCAGCTGAAGTAGGGTTGTCCAGATTGAAGGTTGGTGGCTCAGTCTCGAGCAGTGTCTGAAAGAAAAACCAGATGGTGAAACTTGTGAGTTGCTTGCGATAAATACACATAGATTATTTGATAGAACAGATATATACAGCACCTAGGTGGTTTGACTTTTGCCAGGTAATGGATTTATAACATGGAATTGAATAAAATGCCAGTCTCAGTTATGTAAATTAGTTACTTGAGGCAGAAGAATTGCTGTAGATTTTAGATAAATTTGTAGGCATTGATTTGCTCAAACAAATTTGGTAAATATCCATCCCATACATGACATCATAACAGGCACTTTCATCAGCTGATCCATTGACCCATTTACTTTCAAATATTACTACTTGATTTTTAGAAGCAGTGACCAGCAGCAGCAGTGCCACTGGGGCTATATTCATAACTAACAGTAAGCAATCTGTTATCTACCTATTGCACATTTTGCACACATTGTCAACTATTGCACACCTACGGCATGGTATGGTAGCACATTATTTCCTGCTTGCACTAACTAACACTGATGGAAGTGGAGACAAGGGATTTTGCATGGTCAATTCGTTTTGAGAAAGGTGGGAATTATGTAAGCACTGAACAAAAACCAGGTAGTTAGTAAGAAAAACCCTTTGGTTTGTGTTTCTTCTCTGGTATTAAAGCAGTAAAAGCATTCCTTCTCTGGTATTGAAGCAATATAACTAAAAACAGGGGCTTGCGAACCATACTGGTGAGTCCAAACCATCTCAAGTGAGGTTAAAAAAAACAGGGATTTCCACTTAAAATTATGAATTTCAGGACACTGGGATTGTGTGTGCTGTGTTGTGATGTATGCAGTGGCACAACCAGAGGGGGGCCAAAGGGGCTATAGCCTCCTCCAGAAGCAAGACGGGGCCCTTATGGGCCCCTGAGTTGCTTCTGGAGGGTGCTATAGCCACTTTAGCCCCCCTCAGGTTGTGCCGCTGGATGCATGTGTCAATATATGGCAATAGTTGCAAACCTGGGTTTAAAATTCAAACTATGGTTAACTTGTTGGTCAGGTCAACAAGACATTTTGTCTGTATTTAGGTCCATCATAGCCCAATATATCCAGCCTGATATAAACCATTGATTTTGGGGGGCACACCTACCCCTACTTCCTTGGAGGGACTAGCACATTTGTTACCTAAACAATGAAAGTTTGACCTAGGTAGGTAGGTATCTAGCTTTGTTTGCATTTCTCACATTTTAAGAGCCCAATTTGAATTCAGTGCTGGGGCCTATGATGACCTCCAAAATACTACAAGGCATTAGGGAACTCATGTGGCTGATAGGATATTTTGCATGCTTATGTTATCCCAGCACTAAATTGAATGGTCATCCCAGCACTGAATTTGCAAACTGAGGCAACTGAATCTTACAATGCATGATTTTGGTGCTGCTGGTGTCCATACTTTGGCCTAGAAACTGTCATTAACCATCTGGTCATGCACAGTAGGTCTTCATTCCATGTATTTTACACTTGTATTGTGCTGAATACCAACACTGTCAATGCACCCATGGTTTGTGAGCCTTAGAAGTGTGGGACTTAGAAGTGTCGTGAATTTAAGCTGGCTTAAATAATAAAAGCCAGTTTAAACCGGCTTAAATTAATAAAAGCCACTGGCTGGCATAAATTGAATTTAAGCCAGCTTTTTTCCATCCCTACCTACATATACATACTATTATCAGTAAGACAATGGGAAAACTATGCCAAAAACAGCACAAATTGATGTGGCTCAAATAGTCACTTTTCAGCTAACATAAAATAGGTACCTAGCTATCAAATGGCTATGTACAGTCGGTCTAATATGTATCTCCCTCGATGCCAGTAGTTGGATGTCAAAATCCTGGGATTTACAAATACCATTCACAGGATATCTCGTGATTGGTATTTGGAAATCCCGAAATCTCCTGGGATCAACGAATCCCAGGATTTTGACATCCAACTACCGGCATCCAGGGAGCTACATATTAGACCGACTGTACCTAATGGGTACGTTAGGCGTCAGACGCAATGTTAACGCGGACATCGGGGGATCTCCAGTAAAGAAAGAAAACAGGTAGGTTCCTGATGCCGTTCAAGAACTCTGAAACATGCACATGCGACAAGCGCGTCCGGATGCTCACTAGTGTGTGCGCGAAGAATATAGTTACAAATTATGAGACTCTGTCTCCATAAAATATGATGCGAAGTGCATTCCTGAAAGGTAGATTGCCTTCAGACGCAATTTTATTGCCACTTACAGTGACATATTGCGCATATTGTTACTTTCCGTATTTCCTTCTGGAATTATTTTCAGCCATAACGGCCGGCCGCCGGCGGCCCCCGGGCCGTCTGGCCTTGGGCCCGTCCCCAACCACCCGCCATATTTGCCAGAACGTCAATAATGTGGCGAAGCTTCATGTCAAAATGTAAAAAGTGACAGGGTTAGATATGTATAAAAGTAGTCGAGTATGGTATCAGAAGGCAGCTGATTTTATGCCGGTTTATTTGAGACCATTGGAAATTAATTCGCTAATGTAGAACATCGAATATGCAATTAAAAGGAATACAATGGGATAATTTGAGACACAAATCCTGGAATTGAGTGCAAAAATCACAGGGTTAGGTATCTGTAAAAGTAGTCGAGTATGGCATCAGAAGGCAGCGGATTTTATGCCGGTTTATTTAAGATCATTGGAAAATAATTCGGTAATGTAGAACATCTGATATACAATTTGAAAGAATGCAATGCGATAATTCAAGACACAAATCTTTGAATTGAGTGCAAAAGTGACAGGGTTAGATATCTATAAAAGTAGTCGAGTATGGCATCAAAAGGCAGCGGGTTTGATACCGGTTTAGTTAAGACCATTGGAAATAAATTCGGTAATGTAGAAAATCTGATATACAATATGAAGTGATACAATGTGATAATTTGGGACACAAATTTTGGAATTTAGTGCAAAAGTGACAGGGTTAAACCTTCATGGAAGTTATTCAAGATTATATAAAATGTAGCACGTTCGATTTTCGTTTAGTTAAGCACATTGGAAATTGTCAGGACGTCTCACAGAAGATGTATGACACGTTTGTATCACAAGATGTTGAGTGGCGAATTGCTCCCATTCCACTTTATGGGCAAAGTGACAGGTTGAAATGATTTGATAATAAAACGAACTGCACATCATAAGATAGTTTGTTTCAATGCTGTTCAAATTTGACCATTGGAAATTACTTGCACCTCGTCTAGAAACCAGAATATAGCATTAATCAAAGCAAGCCCACTCTGGTGGTGTTCATTCACAAACCCACCACCAGAGCGGCGCCACGGGTATTATGTCCGCTTATGACGCCTAACGAAACATCTGGCTTGTGGAGTGCATACCCAGAACCCAGACAGAGTTTTGGGGAATTCTAGGGAGTGTTTTTTGCAAATACAATGGAGTGTAGCACATTTTGGAATTATAATTGATGCTTCCCTAACTAATGTCCACACTGCCCTCCAGCCATACCAGAAATATAATTTAAGCCAGAGTGGCTTAAATTAATTTATGCCAGCCGGTTTAAACCATGGTTTAAACCACCAGGTGGCTAAAATTCGCCATCCCTATATTGTATGCATTGCCACCAACTGCAGTGCAATGCCTGCTGAGTAGGTACCTACCCACCAAAATATATTTTCTAATTACATTTAGGTGACTATATTTTACTCAAATGTAATTCATATACCAAGATTTTCACCTGAGCTTGATGGTTGATGATCCAGTGCTGTCTTGCAAGTCCAATCAAATCGCCTGCCAGGGCCAAAATGACTATCTTGCAGTACTCTTAACACTGGTAGACCTGGGTGCTTTACTTTTGAATGTTTGTAAATGCTCTGTGCAATACCTTTCCAATCGCAATGTCCACATCTACAGGATGACCTTACTCTCTTTGTCACCCTTACAAGCCCTGAATAGAGCCTGCCTGGAGTCTGTTTAAGACCGAACCACTTCATTTGGTCTCATATAAGTCCGCAAATGAAAAAAATCGTTTGATTAACAGTCCAGATAATTCGAACTTGGTAGTTTTATCTTGCCGCACTCATTCACTACCCATCAATTATAAAGAACCGTGATCAATTCCCTATTTCACTCTTCGACGCACATCGTCGCGTTTAAAAGGGAAATGGACGGATTTGAAAGCGAGGGAATGCGCGTAAAATAATGATATTCTTCTAGATTCTTTCCAACGATTTTAATGAAATTAAAAATATTCTCGTACATCCTACATGAAAAAAGGATTGAAATTGAAATTTTTAAACAAATCAGCTAATGTTATAAGTTATCCATTACTTAACGTAGGTCTAGTGTTGTTTTAGTACCCGTGGTCTAGTCGCTTGCCTCCAAAGCCGCTGAGTATACCATAGTTGGGAACTTCCGTAACGCTGCCATCGAGCATAAAGTGGTACCGGGACGAGGACGACAACCACTGGCGACCAGAAGGCATGCCATTGGCTCTGTGCTAAACGGGAGACAATTTTATCGTCGGCGGTCGTCTGAACGATGGAATGGTTGTCTCGACGATACTTTGTTGCCGTTGAGCATTTTTTTTCGCCGCTGAGCGTACTAGATGAAACCCAAAAGCGTACGATGGGAATGAAGAAATGGTAGCGTGGCGGTGGGTGGTAGAGGTCTGCACGGTTCACATTTCTAGAGGTCTGCACGGGAGACATTTCCGGTCCCGGTCCAATCCGATTCGTTTCAATCCTGCGTACCTTGACACGGATATCGTGACGTAGTCAATTTTATGTATAGTAGGTACCATTTATATGATTTCACATATAATATTTCTAATGATATGGAAATGTGGTCGCCAAAAATCCCCGTTCGTGGTTGTCGTCCACGACGACAGAACGATACGATTTTTGAGCCCCGCCAATGACGTCAAGCGACTTGTCCCTCCATGAATGAATCATCCTTTGACCGTTTCCGTTGATTATGCGCCATCTGCACTCCTACCAGTCCGTGCTTACAGCAGTTTTTCCTCCTCAACCCGTCCACCACCCGCTGCTATAACCTACCCCGCTACGTCTTCAACCCACCCACCAACCGTCACGACAATCTACTCTGCCCGTTCGTTTGCCAAGCGCCCGAGAACCATATCATCTGTCCGTGCTTCACCGGCACCAGCCTGCCCGCCAGCCAATCCCCCACCACTCATCCTGTTCCTGCATCAGTTTCGCACTCTTTGCCATTCGTTCGTTCTACGCCGTCTGCACACATACTGATGGCCCTAATGGCAGCTGTTTTGTCTTGTCCTCAACCCACCCATCAACAGAGCGTGAAGCTATCGAAGTTATATTTGGGTAGAATGGTGGTCCCGACCTTGATGTATGGTTATAAGTATCGTGTGCGGACATAAATGAAGTGAAAACATTGTTGTAACGCATATTTTGATTGATGCCTGTAATTAACTGTGTGCTATATAGTGCGTGTGCGCGCTTGTGCTCGTGTGTGCGCGCTTGCCCGTTTACGTGAATAATGTGCTTGTGAAGCATTGGTCACGTATGTACTAACCTCGAAAGCTCTTGTGTACATTCTTTGAGTTGCATAGCATCTGAATCGCTCATTGTTGAGGAGCAAGCTGAGCTACTTGGCGGAAAATTCATGTCACATGTACCTCAATGTTCGTCTGAGACTTCCTATTTGCGTCAGATATTCAAGAGCGTGCAGTGACGCCTAACATAACAGCATGATAATACCGCGAAACGTCTATGGGATAAGCGCATCCGACTGAAGCGAAGAATGCGCTCGATCGCATTTGACTGTTTTTTGTATGTGCAATCTACCACGGCGAAAGATGCAACCGCGTTTAGCGTACGTGACTGTTTTTCATGTACCACACCATGGTGATCGAAAATGGAAGTGAAGTCCAGATATGCGTAATAAGTGGACGGCGAAACAGGCAACGAGTTGTTATAATTTGCATTGAAGGTACCAGGGGCGTCGATTTGTATCCTTTTGTGGGGGCCGTGGCCCCACCAATGTTGATCTTGGCCCCCCCCCCCCAATGTTGATTTGGGCCCCCCCAATAACCTATGCTATTTTATGCTGATAAGAAAGCTAAAGGGAAAAAATGAAAAACACCATGCTAGGTAAGTAGGAACATTGATGTTAACCAGCACATTTTGTACTGAAAAGAAACAGATTTGGATTAGATAGTGGACTGACCCTCCACCTTTTGCTGAAAAATGTAAAATTGTGTGCAAAAACAAACAAAATAGCTGAAATTCCCTCCACTGTTGAAGTACAGCTTACATCATAAAATGTCGAGATTAGCGATGCTGATGCATTTTAAACCAGATTTTCTGAAAGAAAATTTGCTAAGCAACTAAACACCAATTGCATGGTCATACTGATGTTCGTACACACCAGCAGGGGTGTCGATTTGTATCCTTTTGTGGGGGCCATGGCCCCACCAATGTTGATCTTGGCCCCCCCCCATGTTGATTTGGGCCCTGCCCTCAATAACCTATGCTATTTTTATGCTGATAAAAAAGTGAAAGGAAAAAAAAGAAGGAAAAAACACTGCTAGGTACATAGAAAATGTAGTTGATGTTAACCAGCACATTTTGTACTGAAAGGAAACAGATTTGGATTACATAGTGGGCTGACTCTCCACCTTTTGCTATGAAATTCAAAATTGAGTGCAAACAAAATAGCTGGATTTCCCTCCCCTGTGGAAGGACAACTTACATCATAAAATGTTAAGAATAGCTGATGCTAATGCATTTTAAACCAGATTGTTCAACAAACAAAAAATGTTCAGCCACAAAACAACAATTGCATTGTCATACTGATGTTTGTATACACCACCAATGGCAAAACCACATGCATATGTGCATGTGGTTCTCACTTTCCAGTTATTGTCAAACTTGCATACCAGTAAGTGAACCAGTGAACAACAATCACAGTTATCATTGAGATTGTGGATATACAAACTAGAATTATCTTCAACAGCCCACCCATCACACCATCAGCTTGATATTTACCTGGTGTGTACCTAGGTACCTACATGCCCAGTCACAATGTGGATATTCTTTTACTTTCTGCCATAGCGTTGTTTACACTAGATATGTAACCGAATGTGTCGCATATCGGCAGGAATTGTCGCACTGTTCAAATATACCACTGGATATGGATGCAATGTTTTGATGACGTCACAAACAGTCACAGTGATACGACTTATTCGCCCATCGGGAAACCGGACGATGTTGCAACATTACATATGACTCAGTGCAGCGTGAAACTGCCATGAGACCATCGCAGTGGCTTCAGATCATCAGTACCTCTTCAAATAGATCCATATGCATGCATTCAATTTTGATATGGGGAATCCAAGTCTCAAACTGAACCAACGAGAGCCATGTGTGAGCCAATCTGCCAGCTTATGACACCATGAAAGACAAAACTCAGCAATAAGCTGCATGGACACTGCTTTATAATTGATATTCCTGAGCAATATGTACTAAGTTATGGCGCACATGACTTCCAAAGCAAACCTTAAAAGGTACACCAAAGTTAGCCTTCAAGCCTTGGTGACGTCACAGCTTTTTCCTCATATATTGCAGAAATTGGTAGCATCTGGCATGTTTCAATTTCGCTGCGCATGGGGGGGGGGGGAGGAGAGTGATTTTTTAGGCGTGCCAGACCATAAAGGTCATTTGCGCCGCCTCTAAAGCGAGTACGTTACATGCCTGTCTATAATAGCGAGTGTTTGCGATCAAGGTGCAAGCAGGTGAACATTTACGTTAAGGGAATTTTGCGTTATAGTTTGTATGATATTTTAGGTGCTGAAGGCGGGGGCTGATATGGGGACATGTCTAAATGGTTTTAATTTTATTTTGCTCCTCCACAAAATAATTTGTAGTCTTGGTGGGGGTGGGGCTGCGCATGCGACGTGCGAAGTTTATGCATTGCCCATATAGTTTTGCACGTTACATGATTTTTTCTCGACAAAATGGAGGACTACCAGGGGGGGTCGATTTGTATCCCTTTGTGGGGATCATGGCCCCACCAATGTTGATCTTGGCCCCCGCAATGTTGATTTGGGCCCCCCCCCCCAATAACCTATGCTATTTTATGCTGATAAGAAAGCTAAAGGGAAAAAATGAAAAAATATCATGCTAACTAGAAAGATTGATGTTAACCAGCACATTTTGTACTGAATAGAAACAGATTTGGATTAGATAGTGGACTGACTCTCCACCTTTTGCTGAAAAATGTAAAATTTTGTGCAAAAAAACAAACAAAATAGCAGTATTTCCCTCCACTGTGGAAGTACAGCTTACATCATAAAATGTTGAAATAAGCAATGCTGATGCATTTTAAACCAGATTGTCTGAAGAAAAAAATCCGCTAAGCAACTAAACAACAATTGCATGGTCATACTGATGTTTGTACACACCACCAATGGCAAAACCACATGCATATGGAGCTCGAAAATGATTAATTTAATTCTCAATTTCCAGTCATTGTCAAACTTGCATGCAAATCATGGTTATCATTGATATTGTGGATATACAAACTATAATTATATTCAGCAACCTACCCATCACACCATCAGCTTGATATTTACCAAGGTACCTACCTACCTACATGCCAATGACAATGTGCATTGATATTGATATGGGGCTACCCAATCTCAAACTGAACCAACAAAAGCCACGTTTGAGCCAATCTGCCAGCCTATGAAAACACGAGAGCAAAGTCAGCAAGAAGCCGTATAGACACCTCATTATAATTGATATTCCTGAAGAAAACAATGGTTAGTAAGCTATTGCCACCCATGACTTCCTAAACAACCCCTAAAGAGTCATACAAGTCCAGTGTCTGGTAGCGGCCAAGGCCTGTAGCGGCATTGAATCCCCCCCCCCACGATACTATTACCTTAGAAGGTACACCAAAATTCGCCTTCAAGATTTGGTGACGTCATAGCTTTTTCTCTTATATTGCAGATATTGGTAGCATCAGGCGTGTTTCAAATTCACTGCGCATGAGAGAGTTAGAGCGTTTTTCAATTTTCAATTTTCAAAGTTTAAAGAACCTAACCAAGCCGAACCTAACCTATCATAAGTTGCTGTTGAATAAAAAATGATTGGTAAACTTGCAGTTTAAGGTGATTTTTGTTTGTTCTAATTTTTCTTCAGAATACCATGTTCATGACGGTGACTAAGACGATGGGACCACTTATTTTTCGGTGCAAATATATTTAATTTTAATTTGAAAAAAATGACAAATTGTCCAACTGAAAAACTTAAACCAACTTACCCTAACCAATCCTAACCAATTTGTTTGCTTTATGGTGACAAATGTGTATAAACACTTTTCTTGGTTGGTTGGTTAGTTATTTGGGCTTACGGCCGCATTGACTGCGTTGGTCATACAGCGCCCACAACACTTTCCTTGTTCCTTAAAGCACAATAATACCAAAAAGTTTTTAAAAAACAAAAAACAAACATGTTCAGACTTTTGTTTTCTTCAAAAGCAGCTTAGGTTAGGTTAGGTTGGGTTAGGTTTCTTCTTTAAGGTTGAGAATTTTCAGAAAATAAATGAATTGACATTTTTATTTTGTTTATTTTTTGTTCTCAAACGATAGGTTAGGCTAGGTACCTAGCCTAACCTAACCTAACGTTGGGTTAGGTTTTGTTGCATTAAGGAAAAAAATATTTATGTTTATGTTATGTTACCGAACTCAAAGCACTTTTTGGTAATATTTTGCTCACAACCTGAAAAGTAAGCATTCACAAAGAAAATAAGTGGATCCAATCATCTTAGTCACCTTCATAAACATGGTATTCTGCAGAAAAAATTTATAAAAAGGAAAAGAAAGAACACCTTAAACTGCAAAGTTACCAATTAATTCGAAATTTTTGGGGGAAACTTTTTGGAAATTTTTTGAAAAGTTTTCCCCCTTGGAAAGCCTAAACTAACCAAACTTAGCGAAATCTAACCCATTTGTTTGCTATATGGAATGAAATGTGTGTAAAAACTTGTCTTGTTACCACCTTAACACGCGCCCTGGAGGGCCTCTGAGAATTACGCGCACTGGAGGGGGGGGGGGCGGATTCCGCCCCCCCTAAGATCTCGGCTCCTAGTAAAGTTGGAGGAACGAAATTCGCAGGGTGGATGGGCACGGTAGTGAATTCTATTGTGTGCAATTTTTGTGACCTTAGGTCCATATCTTCAAGGTCAAATGAGGTCAGATTTGCAAAATTTTCCGGTTTTGCGTGGCTTGGCTTGTCATCGTTATGGATCGCTGTGATTGTGTTTAAATGCTCAAAAATGGGCATCAATGATGTTTTGGACATTACTAATGATGCAATGCAGATGCTAGACCCAACATTTGACCTCAGGTCACCTATATAGCACCACTTTATCAGGTCAGTTACCTGTTCCAGTTACCGGAACCGGCCACCCGCCCGACTGCTCCGTCGGGCAGCTCGGAGCAATCGGCTTCGTGAAGAAGGGAGTAAAGTACATGAATAAAGTATGGAAACGCAATGACAAACAATACAAATGACAACCAGTAGTGCATTTATGGCAACATTCCAGTTGATCAAGTTTGGTTCCATTAACCTGTCATGAACTTGACCTGACTTGACCTTGGTGACCTAACATGACCTTGAAACTATACAGCATATCAGTATGCATCAAACAAGTCGCTAGTGTTGCCTAGAACACTTCCCTTTTGTCAGTATACTGGAAGCGCATCAGTGCCGATATTTGCGGTCTCGCGCTATAACATTTTTTGAATTTAGTGGCCCCTAACTTGAAAAATTGTCGGCCGATTTCCATTTTTCTTGCTTTAAACGACGCGCCGTTCACTTCTAAGTAGGTACACCGCAAATCGCGTATATCGACCGGTAACATTTGCAGTTATTGGCGAAAAACCGGAGGGGTGGGCGGATTTCGCCCCCCCTCCAGTGCGCGTGTTAAAGCACAATAATACCGGTTTAGCTAGGTTAGGCTAGTTTAGTTGCTGAACTTCGAAAAAAAAAAAAAAATTCAAACATAAAATACAATTGGAAATTTTCCTTCAAAAGGAGCTGACGTTAGGTTCGGTTAGGTTGGGTTCGGTTGTTCAATTTATAAAATTTTCAATATGTACCTCGCTTAATTTTTGTTTCTATTTTTTTCTCCAAAGCAGGGGCGTCGATTTGTATCCTTTTGTGGATTGTATCCTTTTGTGCTCCACCAATTTTGATCTTGGCCCCCTCAATGTTGATTTCCCCCCCCCCAATAACATATGCTATTTTTATGCTGAGAAGAAAGTTAAAGAAAAAAAAGATAAAAAAACACTATGCCACTTACGTAGCTTAGTTGATGCCAACCAGCACATTTTGTACTGAAATGAAACAGACTTGAATTGGATAGTGGATTGACTCTCCACCGTTTGCTGTAAAATTGACAACTTTGTGGAAAAAAACAAAGGAGTTGGATTTCCTTCCAATTTGCAAGCACGACTTACATCATAAAAGCAACCTTAATCCTTGGCAACGCGGTACATAGTTTATCGTCGCTTTACCGAGGCTTATTTACTGACGCACCCGAGCAGAAATCGGGCATATTCCAAATTCGGTGGAGCTATTCGGTGGATAAGCTATTCTTTTAAAATAAAAAAGAAATGCAACATGACCTAACCTAACCTAGCCTACCCTCCCTTTGGAGAAAAACAAAACCAAAACATCAAGTTGTAAAAATTTCAAGCAATGTATTTTTTTTACAATAAAAATGTAACCCAACTTAACATGTTGAAATGTAAAAGAACAATAACATGTTGAAAGTACTATATTTTCAGGAATGGAATCCTGTGCTGATGATATTTTCTGTAATAAATTTGCAAATCAGATCTACATCATTAGTGTTAACACGCGCACTGGAGGGGGGGGGGGGCGAAATCCGCCCACCCCTCCGGTTTTCGCAAATAACGCTACCGGTCGATATACGCGATTTTCGGGGTCCCCCTTTAAAAAAAAAAGGCGGCCTTTTTAAAAAAAAAAAAAAGGAAAAAGCCCAAAATTTTTTTTTTTTAAATTGGGGGGCCAAAAAAAAAAAAATTTTTATACCAAAATGCGCTGATGCGCTTCCAGTATACTGACAAAAGGGAAGTGTTCTAGGCAACACTAGCGACTTGTTTGATGCATATTGATATGCTGTATAGTTTCAAGGTCATGTTAGGTCACCAAGGTCAAGTCAGGTCAAGTTCATGTCAGGTCAAAATTTTCCGGTTTCAAACCGGAAAACTGGTAATTGACCTGATAAAGTGGTGTATATAGGTGACCTGAGGTCAAATGTTGGGTCTAGCATCTGTTGATCATTAGTAATGTCCAAAACATCATTGATGCCCATTTTAGAGCATTTAAAACAAACCAAAACAATCACAAACAAAGACAAGCCAACCACAAAAACCAAAAAATTTTTTGAAGATATTGACCCAACGTCACGAAAATTGCACACAATAGAGTTCACTACCGTGCCCATCCACCCTGCGAATTTCGTTCCTCCAGCTCTACTAGGAGCCGAGATCTTAGGGGGGGGGGGGGGCGGAATCCGCCCCCCCCTCCAGTGCGCGTAATTCTCAGAGGCCCTCCAGGGCGCGTGTTAATAAATATGAAAAATTCATAGAAATGCATAAACCGGTTTGTGGACAAGAAGTTATTCTGATGATTTCTGATGTATTGGAACATGACAAATGTTTCATGATAGAAGCAGGCAAAGTTAAAGTACTTATATCTCAATAACCCAGCAAGCAAGCCCACATGGGGATCACATGGTACCCATATGGGCCGCCCATCTTACCCAGATGGGGCCTATATAGGCCTGCCATGTGGGCCAGCCCTTATGGGGCCCGTATAATACACACATGGGTTTCACGTGGTACCCATATGATCCGCCCGCATAAAATCCATGATACAACCTACGAGGGCCCCTCACGGTTCTTTGCGACTATTCATAAATTACGCCATGTTACGGCCATTATGGTAGACGAGTTGTGTATGCGTGTAACTGTGTAACCCGTACATTTATGGTGAATTATACACGTACATTGAGTACCGGATTTATTGCGATTGTCGTCACGATATTTTGGAACGATCCTTAGTTATGCGCATCTTGCTAATCTACGCAGGACATGTATGTAGACGCTTTGTCACCATTAAAGAAAAAGTTTCCTTCATTCGAGATCAACGTCATCAAACGTATGGCGCACACCTAGAGCAGAGAAGGAGATAAGTCGGTCAACGATTCATCCCACCATGAACCTGATTGTAAGGCCTACACAATTATTCTGAGAAAATATCGCCATCTAATTCTTTCCAACACAATAGGAAAGCTAGCAAAATGCCCACGGCGAAACCTGTATTTCAGCTGTTGTAATCCAGGTCGCATATCATAAACAAAAACGAGCACTTCAAAACGTTTTTTTGTATTTTATATTACGTGCATCACTGTGCACGTAATAACTAACACAAGACAATAACACGCAGAAACACAATCAGATACGCACACACCAGGGGCGGGGGCCGCGGCCCCCTGCCGATCTGAACGGCGCCCCTGAACTATTGGGCGCCCCCTTCAAAGCGTCCTAGCGCCTATTGAAGTCGCCTCAGTGCTAAATACAATCCTTGCAGCTCCTCCCCTCCCCCCAAATGGCGGCAAGCTGGATTTTTTTTCCCGAATTACACCGATTCCCCCCCCCCCCCCCGGTCGACGACACAAAACATCACGCCAACATCGCTTCCTACCCCCGGACGACGACACATCAAGCCAAACATCGCTTCCTCCCCCCGGCCGACGACACAGCACCACGCCTACATCGCATCGCTTCCTCCCCCCCCCTCCCCCGGTCGACGACACAAAACATCACGCCAACATCGCTTCCTACCCCCGGTCGACGACACATCAAGCCAACATCGCTTCCCCCCCCCCGGCCGACGACACAGCACCACGCCTACATCGCTTCCCACCCCGGTCGACAAGTCCTGGTTAATTGTTGCCCCCCCCCAAACTGGAGCACTGGATCCGCCCCTGGCCTCCCCCTCCCGACTGGAAAATTGACCCCCACCCCTGGCCTGCAGCCCCCTCGAAAAAAATCCTGGATCCGCCCCTGGCACACACTCACATACAAAATACACACACTCACGCTATCACACTGTCGGTGTCAGAAATGGCAGTATCATCGACAGGTGCGGTACTGCTGGTGGTCTGTCCACCGCGGCCCCGCTCATTCCGCTGGCCGTCCCGGTCGCGGCAGTTTATCAGCCAGCCGCCCACTGCCTTCTCGACCTCCTTCTCCGTGGAGGTTGACAACCCCGGCGTCTGTTTGATGGCGCCTGTACCACAAAATAAACAAATGTTCTTAACATTTGACAGATAATAAACCGCTCGTAACCTGACAACCATAAAGGTAAATTTAAGTATCTATACTTGTCTCCCACATTATTCACAACTACTTCCGAAATTCATGCAGGAATTGTTCACAATCAGAATTATAGTATAAATAATTATAACAAAATTATCGTTAAAAAAATCCGCGGGTTCAGCACTTACGCTAGACCATATTGAACAGCTTTGTCTTCTTCAGGCCAACCTTTTCATGCCTGGCGGCCCCATGCATGTTGAACCGACGACCTAGTTTGTTTGTCATCAGTTCCGCCATAACGCGGCGCACAGCATCGTCAAAGGTGGCTCCACCCTTGTCACTGAGGTACTCCACCTGCGAAACAAAGAAGTTTTGTTTTGCTCTTATTTCAAAAATGGGCATTGTGAAATCAACCCTCGCCCAGTTGTGGTGATAAAATCCTGCTCCCCCCCCCCCCTATGGGGGTTCGACTGAATTAAAATGGCTTGCCCTGAACTCGTCAAATTGTCTGTATCTTTTCGTCCTTAATTTCTAGATGGAGCTTGTGATTGCCCCAACGATTAAAATGTTTATCATTCTGAAGTAATACAGATATTGACGCTTACACACATAACTAGAACTAACCATTGCGTTCATGAAGGCGTCGTCAGCCAGTCGGGCCTCCACATGATTGAAGTCCTCCATAGTGGACACCGGGATACGGGCACCTTTCAGGACCTCCCTGTTCCCGGTGTCTGAGGATACTTGTAGCATAGCCCTGCCGTCCAAGGCACGGGAGATCCTGTTGATGATGGTCGTCTGGATGCGCACCACCTCTAAGATCTCCCGCTGCCCCTCCTGCAGTTTCTCCATTCCCCGCAAGAGGCGTTCCATGAACGCCCAAGTGTCTGCAACAAAAGGGCAATCACCAAAGCAGTCGCGATGCCATCATAGTTGGGCTTACAGGGCGTTGAACTCGTGCACAGTGGCCGCGGGGAGTGCACACGGTAGTGGTTTGGGTCACTATCGCCCCGATGTCCAAGAAAATGGTGCCGGTTAAAATATCTTTTTGAGAGGATTTAGGAAATATATTTTTTTTTTTACACAGGTTGCTCAATCTGTATATTCAAATTTGCCCCAAAACATCGACCTCAATTTTCGGTTTTCCAACAATTTGTCCCCCACTCAAAGCAAAACACCGGTTGCAGAGAACAGGACGCGCTTGTCCGAGCTCAAAATCATGTTCCTAACTCAAGAAATTAACATTTGTATCCAGCCAATACCCAGAAATGTCAATTGGGTCGGAGCACAGACTTTTCTCCAACCGTATTGCCGCGAGTCGGACGCTCCGGGGACTAAAACACTCACATTTTGAGAGTCAGCAATTACGCGTGTCTGCCTTCAGGCAGTTTCTGATTATGGATGCATGCGGTAGAAGGGCAAGCGCAGTTACGTACGAAGACTTGTGGATTTCGAAGCATCGTTCTACAACACATAATAAACGCATTCCGTTCCTTAGAGCGCGAAAAACGGAATTTGGCGATACAAATTAGATATCAAGCGTTCCCAGATGGCAATTTGTAAAATTTAATTGTGTAAATTGTGGCAATTTCTCAACAAAAAAGTTATCATTGGCTTCGGCATACAACTACACAATTGACAAATGCCAACAAACACACTTAGTTTGCGTTCAGAGGCCAATCATTTTAGATGCCTCTGCTTTTTGTGGCCTTAAACACAAGAACTACAATGATAACTCATGGACATTGTAATGAGCTAGAAAGACACTTCTATCTGATGCACATGCTCCTCCACCCTATGATACGCAATACATTATGGTAATGATGTTTGAGAATATGCTTGAGACTTATTCTAAAACCGCGAATATTCACATACTCACTGACATACCTGCTTGTGGTCGTGAAGCGCACCGCTGGTCCGGCGTCCGTGCCGCTAGCGCGGTCGGCGTGCTAGCGGCGGTTCGCTGCAGTGAGGCAGGTGGCGTCGGTGCCGCTGGCGCGGTCGGCGAGCTAGCAGCGGTTCGCTGCAGTGAGGCAGGCGGCGTCGGTGCCGTTAGCGCGGTCGGCGAGCTCGCGGCGGTTCGCTGCAGTGAGGCAGGCGGCGTCGGTGCCGTTAGCGCGGTCGGCGAGCTCGCGGCGGTTCGCTGCAGTGAGGTAGGCGGCGTCGGTGCCGCTAGCGCGCTCGGCGTGCTAGCGGCGGTTCGCCGCAATGGGGTAGGCGGCGTTGGTGGCACAGCCGGCAGAAGCTCTGTCTCATCATCTTCCGAGCTGGAAGATACTGGTGCCCTGTGCCGGACTTTGCTGCAAAGAGGGCGTCACTCATATAACACGATAGCAGAGGGTGGCATGTTAATGCTAGTGAACTCACCAAGTCCAACTTCAGTCATAAGCTAAATCATTTCAGTGAGCATGTGGCTTATCAAACAAGGGCATTTTTCCTCAACCTAAGCAGGTGACTCATAAACTACGTGACTTTGCGGATGCTGATCACTGGTTGAGTGTTTAATATAACCACACGAAAGCTCCCAAGAACTAAACAAACTGGGTTTTGAATAATTATACACTTTTGCGATATGTTAACTCATACATTCTGTTGTGGGCTTATGTACCTATAATTTTTGGACATGATATACTTTTGCTGGTATGTACAATTGCACAGTGTGAATACTTTCGCAAAGAACTGTAGGACTACACGCTTTAGGGGAGATACTACTAACCGCTTCTTCCGCGCAGTCTCCTCGTCCTCAGTATGCAAGTCGGACGTGTACTCCGACTTGTTCAGCTTCTCTCTTGCCCATTTGTACGTGCCTAAAAGGACATATACAAACTTATCATAACACTACTTGTAGTATACTACACTAACCGATGGATTAGCATCTGGAATTTTACTGGATTTATGCGTATTTCCTTCCCTAGTAGGGTGCGCCACGACATTGCATATTTAATTTCAGTGTTAAAGCAAGGTTATCTTTTTTGTCCTGGGGATAGTGGGAGGAGAGCACCTGTCTATCCGTCAAGTGCGGTGGCGGTCGTCGTAGTAGTTAGAAAAGTTTAACGAAATAACTTAATGTCACCCTCGCAACGTAAAGAAGAGGGGAGGGTGTCGTGTTTCAATCGCCATATCTCGGAATAAAAACACATGTCAACAAACATACCACTAATGTTGGATTCAAGATTAGTTATTGTGGCACATATATGATGAGCTAAGCCAATGTAAACCCATATTAAGTTGTTCTTGGTGTCATACAGTGAGCTGACATGTGCTAACACAGTGGGCTGACATGTGCTAACTAGAAATAAATGTATTCTAAACTTAACTACAACTACGAGCAACGCCTCATTTGACACACACTTGCCTAAACCCGCCGTTATCTCTGTTGCACTAATTCCCACCCATTCGTTCATATCTAATTGCTCGTGTTGATTGGACACATTAATGGGCAAACTGAATATAGGGAAGGCAGGGCTTACTAGCTTTTCCAAGCACTCTAACTGGATGTTTAGTCCAGTCGGTGCCGGGTGATGTCTGCCGCTTGGCGAGTTCGCCCGCCTTTTTCGGAGGCCACCAGCATGCTTCCTCTTCCAGATTAACGAACCACAACTGTGGTATGATGCTAGCTGTGCCTTCCTTGGGGAACTCCACCACAGCATACATGATCTCTGAAAACACGATGGGGAAAACAACCTGAAGTACTTCTGAAACATGCCACCTCACATTTATAATGCATGAACAATGGAACATTCTACAGCTGTCCGTCAGCACCAATGCTTTAGAGGTAATGTGCAGCTGAAGACAACCTAAAAACAGCATGACAGAATCCATCGAAAGGCAAAATCACAGCAAAATTTATTTATGCCATTTAGTGGCAAACTATGTCTGGTTTTCTCAGTTTTGCCAGATTATATTGATATCTGGTATATGTTTCTTATAAAGTGGTAGGTGCAAACTGAAAAAATGTAAAGCTACAAATGAGATACCATACATCATGCCCACCTTCACATGTGCAGCAGAGGAAAAGCAACGATTCTCCCCTTGAAGGGAAGCAGCATGTATTTTCTCTCCACATGAGTGGCTTCGATGAGTGAGAGAGCACATGATGCAGGTCTCACCAGTGTTATTCCCAACAGGCTTGAGTCTAGTGGGTAGGTATATAAATTTCCATCATCCAGCAGATGCTCCACCACACAGTAAACAGTCTTGTGCGGATTTTCAACAATATTCCTGATTTTATACAGGCTACCATGTGCTTCTACACAACAGTCGCCGCCAACTGCTGCAGACGTCAACACCCTTTGTCCTTTATACTTCTGGTACTGCTTTAGCGCCACCTCTGAACCCTCAGGCACAGGGCCATGCAAGTGACGGTGCAGGCAAGTAGGTTTTCCCTCTTCTGCATGTTGAATGTGCAGACCACTGGTCTCAAGCTCATTCACTCTTCCAACAATCTGTTCAACAATGTATTGAGGCTTTCGCACGAGTTTCTTCACCTGCTGAAGATGATTTTCAAAAGGAAAAGCTGACACATTATCCAGGCATCCATATTTCCTCGCATCGTCTGACAAGTGTATCAAGGAATGCACATTGTAAGAGACTCTCTTCGATCCATACAATGTGCTGAAATTCTGCACAAACAGAAGCAGCAACTTCTCTGCATACGAGATTTCGTCACTGTTTGGCGATCGGCGTAGTAGCAGTGTCATTGCTACATGCAGCAAGATAAAATGCTGGTAATATCTCCTCAGTAGGCAGCTCTGTAGGACTATGGGGCCTGTATATAACAGAAACTGACGGTATTCAGTGGCTTTCCACATCTTGTGTTCAAGTAATGACCGAGGCTTTCTACTAAATTCAGAGCATATAAAAGACTTCATATGCAACAGCTGTTCCGATATGTCTGCTTTCATGCCTGGTGATAGCCTATATTTCCCTCGTGGTCCATCCATCCACAAGTTGATCAGTTTTCTCATAACACCAAGGCAAACCAGGTGCATGTAGTCCAAGGGCAGAGCTGACACAAGACCTATACTCAGGGGTGTAAGTGGAGAATCACCTACATGGTGATTCTTGTCACATTTCTCTTCAAATGCTTGATCTGTTCTCAATGGAGCATCAGTCTCTGGGAAGGTCATTCGCCCCAACTCATGGATGCCATGCTGATTGCATCTTTCACAACCTGAGTACCCTGAATGACCCTTTACACACTTGATGAGTGCCCTAGCAGGTGCATCACAAATGACAGCATCCAGTTTGACTGTATATTTACAGTGAGAACTCTGGATCCCATCAGTCTCAAGCCTTTTCATTTCACACACAAAGTCATGCATGAATTCACTGACAGATGCAGGCTTGCTTGTATTACCACAGAGTACTCCAGCCATGAAGGTCTCCCCATGACTCCACTCTTTGACCCTGAAGAGGATGGGCCACAGACTGGTACGACTGCTTTTGTAGAGTGGAAGGCCATCAATATTTGCCTGAAGTGTCAGAGTCCTTAGATGTTGGTTCTTCAGTTTTTCTGCAACAGTTATCAAAGTTGATTCCATGCCAAAATAATAGTACCTACCGCCAGCTTTAGAGACTACATTGGCTGCTGAGTTAGTACCTAGCACTGTTCTTGCATCCTTTGGTAGGTCTGCCACCTGCAGGTCTCTCATGAGTTGAAGAGCATCATTGATAGCACTGTGTGTCAGGCTGTGCTGCACAGCCAATTTTCTCAGTCTGCCAGCAACATCTATTGACGTTGTCATCTCAGCTGCTTCAATGTTGTTCTTACTTCTAGCAGATGACATGTCATGATCTATGAGCATGGTTGGGACTGCATGTACATCTAAGCTTCCAGTTTCTCCTTCACCAGTCACATTATTTCCTGGTTTAACTGCTCCTGGCCCTGACTCATCAATATTCCTCAATGATACTTCTTCACCACCTTCTAAAATTGCAAATACATTTTCAACAACCTCTGCCCTAGCTTCCTCTTCAGGCAGTAAAGGCAGGCCACCATTTACATCATTTGCTACATCCACCCTGATCAAATCCAAATGTTCCTTGACTTTCTGTTGAACCCTCCTGCGCTTCGCACGATGACTGCTCCCATGAGGAAAATCCATGTTCTGCAAGAAGTGGAGTGACAGTGCTTAGATCTTACTTTAATGGCAGTACTTAGGTGTATTATGAAAAAGTGAGGCGAGTGGTAAAAGGTTACGGTGGAGGCTACTCTAACAATTCGTTTTTGTCATTGTGTTTTTATCATGTTTTCTGTGAATATATGTGCCATGGACCTAAAAGTGGAGCAATGAGCACTTTAAGTAGAATAACCAGAAATAAAGTGAACAAAAGACTATGTGGACAATATGGCCCCATAAAAGTGTGGAACATGGCCCCATAAAAGTTTGGGATTTCTGAAGACCACATGCTCCAAATAGCCTTTGTTTTTGTGTAATCAATTTTTCTCAAAAATAGAGGTTTCAGGCAATTCCAGACACATCAGGTTGTCAGACAGCTGTCTCACTGTCTGATTTTGCTGGACAGAATGCAAGAGCCTGGCTGGCACAAAACTATTCCATGAAAATGAGTTATTTTGGGATGTTTGACACTATTTGTGGTGCATTGGATGGTTTTTGTAGTATTTAGAAGACACTGCACTCTCCCTTCTCTTACTCAGTAGCTTCCACCTAAATTAGAAAGCATTACTCTTAGCATGAAGTCAGGAAAATAATTTAATTTAACTAATATCAACTACCTGAGAAGAAGAAAATGCCTTTGCGCAAACATCTAAATTATATGCATTACTGGTGCCAAAAATTACCTGAGACACTCAGAACTTGCTTAAATAGATGCATTGTATGTAGACAAATATTACGCACCCAAAATTGTTTCCATCAAATCTCAACACCATCAGATTTAATACAGAAACAGTGCATCGTTCCTTATCTATAGGAAGCATTGGTTTTCTTGACCATATTTTGAGTAATAAAAATTAGAAGTAATCTCAAAATCAAGAAAAAAAAACAACTGCATCACATGGCTATAGCTTTGATATTGCACATGTTTCACCAGAGGTGACATATTTAGATAGACCTAGGAACAATTTCATGATGTTATGATGACTAACTTGGAATTTCCTCCACACTGAATGGTGAAAATTCTACCACAATTGACAACAATACACATTTGAGAAGTAGGTACTAAACAATTCACATTTCACATCGATGGGACACACACTAAATTTCCTTTGCAATAAATTGCCTTGTGCATATAGCATTTTCCTCTGTCGCAATATATCTTCATCATCGTTCAACTCATTGTTCAAGATATGACCTAGATAAAGAACTTTGTCTACTTCCACAACGAGTGAATGTGGGAGATGTAACATCTTTCATACCTTTTGATTTTATGACAAGAATTTGACTCTTCCTAGGCTTGAAAGCAACATCATGTGAGACACCAAAGAATTCACAGGCTCAAAGAAGTATCTTTAGACCAGAGGAGGAAGGTGCCATTACAACCAGGTCATTAAGATACATCAAATGATTTACCATTTGAGTGCCAAAAAAACACCCAGCTTTGATGCTGTTCAATGATTTACTGAGATCATCCATAGGGCTGTTCACGGACCACCTATCAGTGCTGCCTACTGCTGACTCACCTTGTTCATTCACTCACCTTGTGCAGTTCCCTGTCTCATGAGAGCCATAAGATATTTAGGAAGGAGAATTGGGGAACCTGGAACAAATGGCGCTCCAGCTGAGGAGGAGACAAATGAGTGAGGCAGTCTGGAGAGATGACTGGTTTTTGCGCCTTCATAAATGTTTGCATTGAGGACATCTGTGATTCGATTTAATACCCAGGAATAGTGGAGTATTGTCGTAGTTGTCCATGTTTAATCAACATACTCATAAAGTCTGTCTCCAAGAAACCTTGCAGACCCCTTTTGAAAGACTCCAAACATGGTGACAAGATGACATGATCTGGTAAGCAGATAAGATAAGACTTACAAAGATCCTCCAAAATTTAGACGATTATAAAAAAAGACGCTGAGGTAACCGATAAAAAAATGCAAAATTGGACCGAAAGAAATTTAATTCTGGAGGGTTGTCATCTCCAGCGGAAACCTCCAAATCTTGCAGCTGTACAAATAAGCTACTACGAAATTATTAATTCTCCTAAGGCAGTCTTTATTTGACAATAATTATGATTGAACCTGATATACAGTGTTTATTATGAACAAATAATATATAAGTAATGCTTTGTAAAACAAAATATATAAACTTAATTAGTCGCTACACAAATTATTTTTAATCCTGCATGTTACAGGGGCCTCATTACTAAGTTGCTGCACACTGAGGTTGCACAAGTTTGTTTTATTCACCCATGAGGATCCTGATCAGTCCCATTATGCACCATGAATGGTATGCACAAATTTGAAAACCTTATTTAATGTGGTCATGGGCCCATATAATGCCCATGGGGGGCCATGTGGGTGGCCCACTTCCCGCCCATGTCCCATGTGGGCCCATCTGGCCCATCTACCGCCCATATGGTGCCCATGTGGGCTTGTTTGCTGGGAAAGTGGTCAATCACTAACAAGACAGCAAATTCAATTGTAAATAGCACTCAAAACACCAGGCGGGCCCACTCTTTTTGTGTGTTAGGAAATCGATGAAAGTTTTTTGAATCATATTTAAAGTAATATGAAGGAAATGTATTGCTGACACTTGTAAGGAACTGATAGACCCACCATCCTATCGGTAACTGTGGCAACATTGAGTTAGCCAGAAGGGAAGTACTAAAGGGAAAAGTTCCCCCTAATGTCAGGCACCAATGAACATACTTTCACCCACCTCCATTACTATTCAGGTCCGCTGTGTTCTGATGCTCCATCAATGCCGGGTGTTTTAGCCTGCATCTGATCGCTGAAGTATTTTTATTTAAGCCGGTGTGTGTTTGTTGGTGTGTGGAGGAGGAGGAGGGTAACGGTGACGGTGACGGTGACGATAGATCCGAGCCCACTATATGGCACGGTAGCCGCATGCTATTACTCAGAGTTGTTATGTTGATATGTACTGAGCACTGCTCTTTCAACTATGTGACTTCACCGTTATTGGACGATTTTCCCCGTTGGTGAGGATGCTGAATAAACATACACATACACATCGTCGAATAAAAATCGGAATTTCTGAGATCCGAAAATATAGTGGGCTAAATCCGACGAGTTTTTTTTTTTAAAGGGGGGCTCAGTGCGTTGGCTCTTCGGCCCCCCAATGTTTTTCAAAAATCGACACCCCTGAAGGTACACTCAATTCGTCAGCTATGTCACCCAGTACTTCTGGACAACTTGTTTTCT
>JAOTOM010002217.1:5000-94922 GCA_034440615.1 Ashinkailepas kermadecensis
AAAATTGAAAGTCACTTCCTTATGGTTTCCTTAAGCCAACTGCTCTTGGAAGCCTAAAATGGCTTCCGTGAACTTCACAACCTCCATACACAAAGCATAGGTAGAACTATGTGATCAGACTTTCATATTTTGGTAGTGGCAGGTCTGGTAATTTTTTCTGAAAAGGTGTTTTGGGAATTGTCGGATTTTTTTGGCGGAATATCATGTTTATGAACGTGATTCGTACGATGCGATCATTCGTTTTCTCCGTAAATGCTCATGTCTCGGTTAATCTTAGTGATAATATCTATAATGCACCATATATGCCACTGCTGTTCTTTGTTGCATAATTTATCCACCCTCACCTGGCACTTCTCAGATGTGATTAAAGGGACATTCAACACTTCACGCAGTTGATTCAACACTTTTTCATGTAGAAAATGCTTAATTTCTGCCTCTTTGTCACATAGATGACTAAACTAAACAGACAGCACTGCACAGCAGTTGGCTTCTGCTCGGTCCCATCTTGCCTCACGACATCCAAGAAATAGTATAATTCATAATTAAATAGGAAAACCTAACCTAACCTAACCTAACGTAATATAATCTACTCTTATATAAACGAATATAAACTCAGATATTATAATTTCAAAACAAGCATAATATTTAGTGACGTCATCCGTACACCACAGCCTCAAGCCGTGCTCTGCTTAGTTTTTTCGGGGTTGTGGTGGAAAGTAGTGGTGTGTCATCTATGTGGCAAAGAGGAGGAAACCAAGCATTTTTGACGTGAAAAGGTGGTGAATCAACTGCGTGAAGTGTTGTTGGATGTCCCTTTAATCACGACTGAGAAGTGCCAGGTGAGGGATGGATAAATTATGCAACAAAGAACAGAGGTGTGGCATACATGGTGGATTATAGATATTAACGCTAAGATTAACCGAGACGTAAGCATTTACTGAGAAAACGAATGATCGCATCTTCCGAATCACGTTCATAAACATGTTCCAAAAAAACACAAATTCAAAAAACACCCTTTAAGAAAAAAATACCACAGGTCCATCATTTATGAATACCACCATCTTTTTGTTATTTATGCACTGAATATGATGTGGGAGACGAATAAATGTAGGTGTTCAGGAAACAGAACGTGTTCAGATACCCCCCCCTCTTCCCCTATATATGTAACTATTTACCTACCTAGGTACGATGTTGGTGCGTTCTTTGCTATCTGGTTTCACATCGGTACATGTCTTACCTACATAGGTACCTAAAGCGCAAATTGAGAACAGCGACAACTACACCAGAGTATCCACCTACCCTCACTCCGTCCCCGACTGGCATAACCAGAAGACTGCGTGATCAAGAAACAGAACAGCGAGTGCCCGCGCTCCACCACTGTTACTTACGCAAGAAAAGACACTGGTACCCAAATGCGAACATTAAAAAATCCACCTCTTTCACGTCCTCATTTCCGGTCGCACTGTATATATCTCCATAAGCAACTTTAGTAAAAATTCCTACTAAACTTCCGGAAGTTTAGTAAATATTCCTACTAAACTCACTTCCCCTCTTAGTAAATATACCTACGAAACCTTTTCGAGGATGTGTTGGTAAAAGGCAACTTGGTCTACACATCCTCGTGAAAGTTTAGTCAACATATCATCTAAAGAGTTTAGTAGGTATATTTACGAAGAGGGGACGTGAATTTAGTAGGAATATTTACTAAACTTCCGGAAGTTTAGCTTTAAACGTAGCTTTAAATTCCTCCACAAATTGGTTGTAAGGTCACCGTTGCATGCCATGTGTATGAATAGACTAGGGCATGACAATAATTGTTGTTTGGCGGCCTAGTTCAAGTAAAATAAGAGCCATTTTCATGTATTTATTTCAAGACCATATCAAGAAAAAACTTTTAAAAACAACCAGGTGGTTCCCCCCCTCTCCACCCCTTTTTTTTTTTTCTTTTATTTTTTTTGTACTACTCCACGCCCCCCCACTAATGCAAAGGGAGGGGTTTTTTTTTTATTTCTTGTTTTCGTTTTGTTTCTCTCGGGGCGCTCCGGCGGGGGTGTTCTTCCGTACCACCCACCCAACCCCCGGAGGGGCCTGGGGACGGGGAACACCCAACAACACCAACAGCAAGCGCCGCAGGCGGCTCCGGGGGGTAAAAATGACACCCCCAAAAAAAAACCCCAACCAAAAAAAATAAAAAAAATAGAATAATATCAAAAAACTATTTGGAGAGTTAAATAGAAAACATGCTAAAAACAAAAGCAACCCAAATACAACTACATCCCTAACATCCACTTAACGTTTGTACAATCGGTGCTTATTGTTGGAACCGTGTTAAGCAACAGCAACAAGCACTGATTATAACTAAATTCATGACATGGTGTAGCTTTATATCCAGGGGTGTCGATTTTTGAAAAACATTGGGGGAGCCGAAGTGCCAACGCACTAGACCCCCCCCCCCACAAAAAAAAAAACTCATCGGATTTAGCCCACTATATTTTCAGATCTCAGCAATTCTGATTTTTATTCGACGATGTGTATGTTTATGTTTATTAAGCATCCTCACCAACGGGGAAAATCGTCCAATAACTGGTGAAGTCACATAATTAAAAGAGCAGTGTTCAGTACATGTCAACATAACAACTCTTGGTTGGTTATTGGTTCTACGACACGTCGACCGATGTGTCATATAGCGTCGCCAATCTCTCACGCCGATTGGTCGCGGGCGAAGAGTAGCGACAGGTGAGACTCGAACTCACCAACATAACAACTCTGAGTAATAGCATGCGACTGCAGTGCCATATAGTGGGCTCGGATCTATCGTCACCGTCACCGTCACCGTCACTGTTACCCCTCCTCCTCACTCCACACACCAACAAACACACACCGGCTTAAATAAAAATACTTCAGCGATCAGATGCAGACTAAAACACACCGGCATTGATGAAGCATCAGAGCACAGCAGACCTGAACGGTGATGACGATGGGTGGAAGTATTTCTTTGGTGCCTAACGTTAGGGAGGGGAATTTTTCCCTTTAGTACGCCACTGCGGCTGCTCAACGTGTTTTTCCGCAGATTGTACGATCGAGAGTAGAAAGGCCCTTCGGATAATTTTATTTCGGGACCCATTCTTAATTTTCCGGTGCTCTGGTCGATTCGATGGAGTCTCCTTGTGGTTTTTGTGGTGAAGTCTATTTTATAAGCCCCTTGCAGGCTATTTTTGGAACCCGGTACGATTCTTCTGGCTCTCGGTGCGTTTTTTCCGGTGCCCAAACAGGTTTTTTTCCGTCGTCCGACGACTTTTGGTGCTACCAGCGTGATTTTCAGGGGTTCCAGTCCTACTTTTTGGGTGTCCCAGTGCGATTATCAGGGGCGTCGACTCGACCTTTTGGTATCCAACGTGATTTTGAGGGCCCGGCCAGTCTTTGGGGGGGCAGCGTCAATTTCTGGTGTCTCGGCGAGACTTTTTGGCCCCCAGCGTGATTTCCAGGGGCCTGGCCCAACCATTTAAGGCATTGCCGTGATTTGCTGGTACACTGGGGCGACTTTTGGGGGTCCGGCGCGACTTTTGGGGGCCCAAGCGGTACTTTCAGGGGCCCGGTCTCACATTTTGGAGCCATCAGCGTCATTTTTAGGGTCCCGGAACGATTTTTGAGGCCCCAATGTAATTCTCAGCGGCCTTGGTGGGATTTTTGGGGCCCAGCGTCTTTTTAAGGGGCCCCTGCGCCACTTTTTGGTACCCCAATGTTATTTTTGTATGGGCCCCGGTGCGATTGTTGGAAACACCAGCAGGATTTTTACGGAGCCTGGCGCTATTTTTCCGAACCCCGGCGCGAGTGTTGGGACCCACAACCTCTCAGGGGGGGGGGGGGACTGCTCCAATGCCCCACTTCGGTACGCCACTGCGCTTTCCCCAATGATTTTATAGCTTAACAATGTCGTCTATGAAGTACATCACACACGATCCATTTTAAAATGCCCATTTAACAGCTTGCACCACAAGTAGTGTTCAGAAATATGCACGCTGCAATTGCCCTACATTCATATTATTATCTTCGGGGTTCTTAAATCTCAGCCTGGACTTGATGTTGCTGTGGGAAAAGGCAACAGCAATAAACTGAGAATAGGAGCTTTGTACCGATCAGGAACCTTGCCACATTCTCAGCAACTCGAGATCGATAAGGTGATTTGTGAGGAAATCAGTAGAAACTTTCAGAGGAAATGCCTTATTCTTGGTGACTTTAATCTAAAAGGATATGAAAATGTTGGTGTTGGCTCCCCAGCATGTAAAATGTTTAGGAAATGCCTTAAAGAGGACCTGTTCTTACACAAGTTTGTAACAGAACGAACTAGGCAGGGCTCATTCTTGGACCTTGTCTTCTCGGATTTAAGTGATTTAGTTCAAGACTTGACTGTAGGAGAAACTCTGGGAAGAAGTGACCATAACATAGTGAGATTCAAGGCACACGTAGCAGGGACAATTAAGGATAATTTGGCGAAGGTTCCAAATTTTAACAGGGCAGACTTTGACTGCATGAGAGCGGCTTTAAGTGCCATAAAATGGGAAGAAGAATTCTCCGATTTAAATGCCTGTGAAATGTGGGAAAAGTTCAAATCTTACTTGAAGGAAATTCAGATTATACATGTCCCCCAAAAGCAAAGGCGCAAAAGAAGGGTAGGAAAGCCAGCATGGCTTACACCAGATTTGACAAAAGCAATTAAGGCTAAGAAAGATGCATTTAGAGTATTTAAGGAAGCTTCAAATATAGTAAATCTAAGGTTGTATCAAAAAGCTAGAGAGCAGAAGCAGAAAACCAGAGCAGCAAAGCGAGCAAAAAAATTGGATTTGGCTGGGAACTGTAATGGGGACAGTAAAAAGTTCTTTAGTTTCTAGAAGCTAAGTAAAGTTTCAAGCACCATTGATCCACTGGAAGTAAATGGGATTACGTTGAGTGAGGATGGTGAGATGGTTGAGGAACTGAGCAAGCAGTTTAAATCAGTGTTTACGTTGGAGGATGTGACTAATCTGCCAACTGTGAACCACAGCTCAGTGACAGGTGATCAGTTACATGATGTTGATTTCATTGATAGTGATGTTGTTTTGAATTATATCAGGAAAATAAAGCCAAACAAGGCAGCAGGACCTGATGGAATTTATGCTAGGGTATTGCGGGAAGCTGAAAAGGAACTAGCAATTCCACTTAGTATAATATTTTGTAGATCAGTTTCACAAAATGAAATTCCAGCAGATTGGAAAAGGGCAAATGTAGTTCCTATTTTCAAGAAAGGAGAAAGAGGGAAAGTTGAAAACTATAGGCCAGTAAGCCTCACATCCCTAGTCTGCAAGGTACTTGAATCAATTATCAAGGATATAATAGTTAGTTTTCTGGAAGGAAACAGATTGATTCAAGATACTCAACATGGGTTTAGAAAAGGACGATCGTGTCTCACAAATCTCTTGGACTTTTTTAATTTTGCTACAGAACAATTTGATCAGGGAAATCAGGTTGATGTAGCATATCTTAACTTTAGCAAAGCCTTTGACAAGGTACCTCATCAACGGTTAATGATGCAGCTTCAGGTCCATGGTATTGCAGGTAACATCCTAAAATGGATAGAGTTGTGGCTTTCAGATAGACAGCAGAGAGTGATGCTGAATGGTACGAAGTCATCATGGCAAAATGATCTTAGTGGAGTCCCCCAGGGGTCAGTACTGGGACCACTATTCTTCATTGTGTTTGTGAATAACATTGAAAGTGGCCTAAGCAGTAAGGTTTTGAAATTTGCGGATGATTTGAAGATCTTTAGGGCAATAACCGGGCACAATGAGCAGGTCTTGCTGCAGAAAGACTTAGACGAGCTTGTGAAGTGGTCCGAAAAATGGCAAATGAAATTTAATTTTGATAAGTGCAAAATCATGCATGTAGGTAGGCAGCATATCAAGGCTCCGTACTTGATGGATGGCCAAGTACTATCGCTGACTCAGCGGGAGAAGGACTTAGGTGTTATTTTGAACACAAAATTGGGGGCATCAGAACAGACCAAAGAAGCCAGGAAGAAGGCACTAAGAATGCTTGGGGCAATACATAGGAATGTATCATACAAAAGTGAGGAAGTCATCAGGAAGCTTTACTGTGCATATGTCAGGCCACATTTGGAATACTGTGTCCAAGCTTGGTCCCCTAGTTATGAAAAAGATTGTTGGCTTTTAGAGAGAGTACAAAAGAGGGCAACGAAAATGGTGAATGGCATAGGCAACCTGGCAATGAGGAAAGATTGAAGAAACTGAATATGTTTTCACTTAGATATAGAAGGCTGAGAGGAGATCTCATCGAGGTCTTTAAATTTGTTCATGGTCAGGAACAGGGTTATCTCAGGGAACTGTTTGAAATTAACAGAAATGATGCAATTAGAGGTCATCAATTCAAAATTAAAGTTAATCACAGCAGAACAAGGTTAAGACAGTCTTTCTTCACCAACAGGGTAGTAGAACACTGGAACCAGCTGCCAGAAACTATTGTCAGTAGCAACACATTGAACATCTTTAAAAACAGCATAGACAATCATTATAAGAATAGGGGGCTTGTTTTTCTGTATTCCAGGGAGAGTTGATTGGCGCATTTGGTAGAAAACTGGTTCAGTGTACAGAGTGCAACCAAGAAGGGCCCTTGTGGCTAATAGTTGCACTGATCTTTTATGTCTTTATGTCCTTACTAACAAATGTGCATTATCCGCAATGATGTTGCAAGGTTTCTGTGGCAAGGACCCAGTATGGCTGAACAAGATGATGATCGCCAGGACTGGAAGTGGATCTCATTATCAGCCATAGGTCACCATATGCTATATGCCCGCAGAGCATGCTGCTTCCTCTCCATCCAACTAATCACTGTCGGTTAATGACATCTAGCTGGGGTTTCTAGTCATGCATGTCTTCATCTGGCAATGTAATGAGTCGATTTTTGGTGGAGTGTATCATTCTTTGGATGGCCAAAGTTTCGAAAAGGCCATTTTCCGACGATGCATCGCCAGACACCGTAGACATCGCAGACATCACCAGAGACGGCCTTGCCGTCTGATGCTGGGGACACGTGCGCTCCAGACCGGTGACCGGTATTGACCGTCTGTCGGAATGACGTTGGACGATGTCGTTGGGACCTTGCCGACGGCTCCGAGGTCGGGTCAACAATTGCGGTTGCTGTCGACGAAAGCGATGGCATCGGAGACGAAGCAGCCGGCCGGCACAGGTACAGTGCTGGCGGTCGTATGCTATGTCCAGGAAGTCGTAGCTGTTGCAGCTGACGGCTGAAGTTTGCAAGCGTGAATCCAATGTAGGGGAGTTTTTTTCCCCCTCTCTGATGGGGTAAACCTCCATTTTCGGCTCGTAGAATAGTCTAGGGTACCTCAGCGTTTGCGATATTTAAAACCCCGGTTATGTTTTCAATAATGGCTCTGACTTCCATCTCAGATCTCTGATGTTCACTCCTCTTGACGCGCACTTCCAAAGCCAGCACTTTTAAATTGTGCGAATTAGTCAACAGACAAATGGCCACGAAGATCAGACATTAATGCGCAGCGTGATATAGCGTTAGCAATGTAGCTTCATTTTTGATAGACAGGTGCAACAGTTTCTATCAGATAACTACATCTCGACAGATGTAGTGACTCTCAGGCAGAGTCAGACGTACCTCTGTGGGGCCAGGGCTGCTGGCCAGGCGGCGGCGAGCCGCCTGAGGGGCGACCGCCCCCGACGACCGTTCGTCCAAGATCGCCCGAGAATGACTGAGGCCCTTGCGGCGCGTTCGAGGTAACTCACAGTACATCACTATCACGTGATCAATCCGCACACGTCATAGTCACCTGACTGATTGCGCATTGCCAGGGCGTCGGCCCGAACAAAGGCTCGCTCTGAACTGGCGGCGTCTAGAGAGCACAATGGCTCTCTCTGAACCCCGTGCACTGTACTGCAGAGGGACGCGACATCCTCTGAGATATCAGAGACAGATTCTGATCTCAGCACAACGGTCCCTCCGTGGGAAACGGTGCTGTGTGTGCACATCGGCAGCCTCGCTCGGTCTGGCGTCGCACACGTGGGCTGTATCAGCATTTCACCGGACGTTGTTCCACAACAATCGGCTGACTGGCAGAGGCTCGATACTGCAGCGTCTGGTCTGGCGACACGGCGCTTGACACACTAGCGACACTCGGTCACATCACCGCATGACAGCTGGCATAGACATCATAGACACGCCTGTCCATAGGGTTCCCACAATATAATCACTTGTCCTACATCGCCAACTGACGATCACATCACCCACTGGCAACTGCGGCGCGGCGCGCGCCGGGGAGGGGACTGAATGGCTGGGATTTAGATGCCCCAAAACCTAACTTTGTTACACCAATTTGAAATACTGGGCCGACATGGGAGCCCTCAACGTTTGTTGCAAATCCCAGGGACGGTAAAGAGCATGCAATTGGGCCATTAGCCCAATTCAGCACCGTCATAGTTCCGGCAGCGCGGACATGTAGATTCATTTCTCGATAAACATGCATTTTACCTTACAAGGTTGAGCATGTCTATTAATTATGCGGTCTACTAACCGAAAGTTCCCTTTTGACATTGCAAAAAGCAGTGTTGCCAGCAGTGTTGGCAGTATAAAGCTTTGAAAAGGCCATGCACAATCATCATGCCGATATCCAGTACCAGCGCCAGCCTGTCAACTGACCTGACCTGTCAACTTGAGGACTTAACCGACCCAGCGGAAGTACTCCCACCCCACTACGTAAGTACTGTGCAACTCTCAGATAATATAAATATGTCACTGGAAAATAATCATCTGGAAATGGAAATCACGTAAGTTTACCTATAATCGATTTTCAGGCCACCAGAGGTTCACAATTTTGTGGTGCGTCATGCCTGTAGTATGCGTACCACCGTCATTCTCGAATCTGATTTGAGGGTGGTTCCAATAACCCTGCTCTGAGAACTTTCGCTGGTCCCGCTGTTCGCGCTTCATCGGCTAAGTACCCCGGTCAGGTCCCCGGTCCTGTTCGGCGACATCATTTCCCGACCGTCCGGACCCGACTATGATCCGCCCGCCCATGTTTCGCGGCACCGCACCCCAGGCCCGTTACCCGTTCTTCTGGCCCCGTTAGCCATTCCCCGCCCCGTGTTTAGATTCCGTTCCCTGCCGACCCACTACCCACTTCTATTCCCTACCGACGCACCACCCACTTCCATTCCCTGCCTGCTCACTACCCACTTATGTTCTCTACCGACCCACTGCCCACCTCTGTTCCCTACCGACCCACTACCCACTTCCGTTCCCTGCCGACCCACTACCCACTTTTGCTCCATGCCGACCCACTACTCACTTCCGCTTTGTTCCACGGTTTTCCCATACTTTCCTACAATCAGGGCTGCACTGAGACATTGCCAAACATCAATTTCGGCCTTCTTAGTCGGCTCCAAAGGCATCGATGGATCGGTGAGTTCGCCGGAGCCAACTTCATCGATCGAAAATTTTACCGTCGCACGTGCTGCCACGCCAGCCAAACCATGGCTGATGTACGCCTGGATTGGAAACTACGTGTCGGAGCCTTTCATCTGCGCGTATCAGCGGCACCAACCTGCCACCTTGCGGAGGGTAAGTAAAAACGCGGAAACACGGCCAGCTTTAGGTCGTGCGCCTATGGGAGTTCAGGGTACGCATTTCGTATTGGCATTTCTTCCAATTGATTCAGCCATCCCAGGAGAATTACATCTGCCTTCTATGATACAGAATTGATCAAGGAACCTTACCGTTCTTTCCTTATTTATTTATTACCCTCCGTTCCGAACTTCTCGTCATGTGAAGTGAAGGCATCTGTGAGAGGGAGCCTATTTTGCCAAAAGAGTCGGCCCACCGAGGTTGATTTCTTAAAATGATCGGAGGGGGCAAAGTCGGAGTATTGTAAGAAGGCTTACATTTTTTCGGCATGCACTTTCCAATATTTACGTACCCGGCCAGGCGGCAAGACGCCTGGTCAGATCCCAGCCACCAGCTGTCCATTCTCATTGCGTGTTTTTTTATTTAATCCGCCCGACTGGACCCGACCAGCGCGCACCTGTGCGGATTAATGGCGGGAGCGAAAACCTCTGAGAAATTAAGCGCCGAACCCGGCCAAAACCCCCCCTTCTGCCCCCCCCCCCCCCCCCCCCCCAAACAACAAAAAAAATTATAAAAAAAAAAACCCCCCCCCAAAAAAAAAAAAGAGAACCGCCCCCCCCCCCCCCCCGGAAAAAAAAATACCCCCCCCCGACCCCCCCCCCCCCCCCCCCGGGGCCCCCCCCCCCACCCCCCCGGCGGGGGAAAAAAAAAAAACCCCCCCCCCCAAAAAAAAAAAAAAAAAAAAAACCCGGGGGGGGGGAAAAAAAAGAGAAAAGAACAAGGGCGTCGCCACCGGGGGGGCAGGGGGGGCAGTCGCCCCCCCTGCCGTGAAACAGGGGGGGCGCCGCCCCCTGAAATTTGAGGAGGCCCCTATCCGCAAATGCACAGCAAAAAAGGTGAGCAAGGAGGCCGACGGGACAGAATATCATGCTGTCAATGAGGCCTCAAAACTGACGAGGCCACCAGGAAATATAATCAGGTCTCTATAAGAGACGTAGAACAGAGATTGGGAGGAGGCCCCCAGGACGAAAAGGAGGCCCCATGACGAAAAAGGAGGCCCCATGACGAAAAGGAGGCCTCAAGACGTAGAACAGAGATTGGGAGGAGGCCCCCAGGACGAAAAGGAGGCCCCCGGGACGAAAAAGGAGGCCCCCAGGACGAAAAAGAGGCCCCAAGACGTAGAACAGAGATTGGGAGGAGGCCCCCATGACGAAAAGGAGGCCTCAAGACGTAGAACAGAGATTGGGAGGAGGCCCCCAGGACGAAAAGGAGGCCCCCGGGACGAAAAAGAGGCCTCCAGGACGAAAAAGAGGCCCCAAGACGTAGAACAGAGATTGGGAGGAGGCCCTCATGACGAAAAGGAGGCCTCAAGACGTAGAACAGAGATTGGGAGGAGGCCCCCAGGACGAAAAGGAGGCCCCCCAGGACGAAAAGGAGACTCCATGACGAAAAGGATGCACCCAAGGACGAAAAGGAGGCCCCAAGACGTAGAACAGAGATTGGAAGGAGGCCCCCAGGACGAAAAGGAGGCCCCCCAGGACGAAAAGGAGGCCCCAGGACGAAAAGGAGGCACCAAGACGTAGAACAGAGATTGGGAGGAGGCCCCCAGGACGAAAAAGGAGACCCCAGGACGAAAAGGATGCACCCAAGGACGAAAAGGAGGCCCCAAGACGTAGAACAGAGATTGGGAGGAGGCCCCCAGGACGAAAAGGAGGCTCCCCGGGACGAAAAGGAGGCCCCAGGACGAAAAGGAAGGCACCAAGACGTAGAACAGAGATTGGGAGGAGGCCCCCAGGACGAAAAGGAGGCCCCCAGGACGAAAAGGAGGCCCCCAGGACGAAAAGGAAGCTCCCAGGACGAAAACGAGGCCCCCAGGACGAAAGACGCAGTCCATGCGCCCCTACACTCCAACAATCAACCAACCAACCCCAGGACGAAAAGGATGCACCAAAGGACGAAAAGGATGCCCCAAAGACGTAGAACAGAGATTGGGGTGAGGTCCCCAGGACGAAAAGGAGGCCCTAGGACTAAAAGGAGGCCCCAGGACGAAAAGGAGGCCCCCAGGACGAAAAGGAGGCCTCCAGGACGAAAAGGAGGCCCCTAAAACGTAGAACAGAGATTGTGAGGTGGCCCCCAGGACGAAAAGGAGGCCCCCAGGACAAAAAGGATGCCCCATAACGCAAGGATGCCCCAAGACGTAGAACAGAGATTGGGAGGAGGCCCCCAGGACTAAAAAGGAGGCCCCAGGACGAAAAGGAGGCCCCTAGAACGAAAAGGATGCACCCAAGGACGAAAAGGACGTAGGACTAGACGTAGAACAGAGAACATAGATAGGAAGGTAGCCCCCAGGACGAAAAGGAGGACCCCCAGGACGAAAAGGAGGCCCCAGGACGAAAAGAAAGCTCCCAGGCCGAAAAGGAGGCCCCCCAGGACGAAAGACACAGTCCATGTGCCCCTACACTCCAACAATCAACCAACCAACCCCAGGACGAAAAGGATGCACCAAAGGTCGAAAAGGATGCCCCAAAGACGTAGAACAGAGATTGGGATGAGGTCCCCAGGACGAAAAGGAGGCCCCCAGGACGAAAAGGAGGCCACCAGGACGAAAAGGATGCCCCTAAGACGTAGAACAGAGATTGTGAGGTGGCCCCCAGGACGAAAAGGATGCCCCATAACGCAAAGGAAGCCCCCAAGACGTAGAACAGAGATTGGGAGGAGGCCCCCAGGACGAAAAGGCCCCAGCCCGGACGAAAAGCAGGCCCAGGACGAAAAGGAGGCCCCAGGACGAAAAGGAAGGCACCAAGACGTAGAACAGAGGTTGGGAGGAGGCCCCCAGGACGAAAAGGAGGCCCCCAGGACGAAAAGGAGGCCCAGGACGAAAAGGAGGCCCCAGGACGAAAAAAGGCCCCAGGACGAAAGACGCAGTCCATGCGCCCCTACACTCCAATCAATCAACCAACCAACCCCAGGACGAAAAGGATGCACCAATGGACGAAAAGGATGCCCCAAAGACGTAGAACAGAGATTGGGATGAGGTCCCCAGGACGAAAAGGGAAGGCCCCCAGGACGAAAAGGAGGCCCCCAGGACGAAAAGGAGGCCCCTAAGACGTAGAACAGAGATTGTGAGGTGGCTCCCAGGACGAAAAGGAGGCCCCCAGGACGAAAAGGAGGTCACCAGGACGAAAAGGAGGCCCCTAAGACGTAGAACAGAGATTGTGAGGTGGCCCCCAGGACGAAAAGGAGGCCCCCAGGACGAAAAGGATGCCCCATAACGCAAGGATGCCCCAAGACGTAGAACAGAGATTGGGAGGAGGCCCCCAGGACTAAAAGGAGGCCCCAGGACGAAAAGGAGGCCCCTAGAACGAAAAGGATGCACCCAAGGACGAAAAGGACGTAGGACTAGACGTAGAACAGAGAACAGAGATAGGAAGGTAGCCCCCAGGACGAAAAGGAGGCCCCAGGACGAAAAGGAGACCCCAGCACGAAAAGGAGGCCCTCAGGACGGAAAGGATGCCACCGAGACGGGCAAGAAGCCACCCAGGTTAGACGAAAAGGCTTCCGATGGGTGGCAGGATATTCTTAAGTTGGAACACGAGGCCCCCAAGACGGAAGATGCCCCTGCAATATAAAATTAAGACCTGATAGGGGAGAGTTCTCCGGACGCAATAGGGGCCCCAAGACGGGTAGGAAGGTTTCCGCAGGAATGAGAGAAGGCCACCGAGACCAGCCAGATGAGGCCCATATTTTGGAAGAGGAGGAACTTCGAAGAGAAGATCTAGGACTAGGACGCAAAAGCACCCTGCTAAGAGGATAATGAGGCTCCAGACACAGATGAGGAGGCCCCCATGACGTGAGAGGAGGCCCCTAATTTGAAAAAGGAGTCACCTAGGAGAGGGTAGGAGTCCCCAGAAATCAAGAGAGTGTCAAAAATGGCACGGAGGCAACCAGGATTGCAAAAGAGGCTCCAACACCGGACAGGAGGCCCCAGAATATGAGAGGAGGACCTAAGACGGAAAAGGAAGGAAGATATGAGATGAGGTTTCGGAGACGCAAAAGCAGGCCCCAAACGGGTGAGGTTCCACCGACATAGAAAAGGATGATCCAGAGACGTGGCAGGAGGCACCTAATTCGGAAGAGAACGACACAAGATCGGAAACGAGACCCCATGATGAACGAGGAGGCCCCTAAAATAGGAGAGAAAGGCCATTGGATAAGAGAGATGGCTCCCAAGCGGAAAAGAAGGCTCGAAGACGGCTAAGAAGGTCCCCGGGAAATAACAAGGCCACTAAGATAGGAAAGGTTGCCAGTAATTTAGCAGAGGCGGCGCCTGGGAGAGAAGAGGAGTCCACCAGGAGATAAGAGACCACCCCTAAGATGGGTAAAGATCGAATCCAGAGCGCAGAGCAGGAGAACGCAGAGCAGGAGGCCCCCAAGACGTGAGAGGAGGCCCCTAATTTGAAAAAGAAGGCCTCTAGAGGAGAAATGAGGCACCTGCCGGACTCGGGAAGGAGTAGGTCTCTAGGACCAAATGAGGTCCCGAAGACCGGAAAGAGTTCCCAGGAAATGAGAGGAGGCCCTTAAGATGGGAGTGATAGCAGGTATGGAAGGAGGTGAGGTTTCCAAAATTGAAGATCCCTCAAGACGGGTAAGGCTTTGCCAGGATAAAGGAGGAGGAACACGAGGCGTGGCAAGAGGCCCCTAATTTGGCAGAAAATGCCCCTCGAAGATGAGAGGAAGCCCCATGCCATGTTAAAGGGGCCCCAGAATGCAAGAGGCCCTCCAAGACGGGAGAGGAGGACCATTGAATATGGAGGAGGGTAGGACACACAAGGAGACATCGAAAACCGGTAAAAAGGCTCTAGGAAATGAGACGACGCGACAGGAGGCCTATAATTTGCAAGAAGAACCACCTAAGAAATAGTAAGAGTCGAGTCTGGATATTTTAAAATCACGATATGGGCCCCAAAAGATCCGGCCGGGGCCCCCGCAAATTACGCTGAGCCTGGGGTACCGAAAATTCACGCCCGGACCACGAAAATCATGCCAGGGGCACGACAGGTCGTACCGTGCCCCAAAAGTCTCATTGGGACCAAAACAAATGACGCCGGAGCAACGAAGAACAATCCGGACATGAATAATCACTCTGTGGGCCCAACAATGACGCCAAAAGCCTCCAAAACGCATTGGACCCCAAAAAGTGTCGAGGCCGCTATAGCTCGCGCTAGGGATCCAAGAAAATGACGTCGGGGCCCAAAAGATCACATTGGACCCAAAAAAGTCGCGTCGCATCCCTTGAAAATCACACTGGAGGCCCAGAAGGTCGCGCCGGGGCCCCAAAAGTTGCAGCTGCCCCCAAAATCAATTTTAACCGGAATGTCACTCTGGGACGGAAAAAAACTCCTTCAGTGGCCGCAGTGCTATATCAAAGGGGCAAATGCCCCATCCATCCTGAGAGGGATAAGCTCCCAAGAATCGTGTCGGGGGCCTCAAAAATCGCGCTGGGGCCACCAAAATTCGCGTCGGTCCACCAGAATTCGCGTATGGGTCTCCAAATAAATACGGCGAGCCCCGGAAAACTCGCTCCGAGGCCCGAAAAATTGCGACAGGAACCGCCAAAATCGCGTTGGGGCCACAGCTAAATACAACGCAGCTAAATACAAGCACAGTGTGACCACAAACACAAACACAAATCAAGCTGGAGCCCTCCAAAATAAGGATGGATTCCAACAACTAAATGCCCAGGTAAAAAAATGGCTCTGGAGCACCGAACATATTATCAGATGCCTTCACAAATTGCGTACGGCACCGAAAAACAAACCGGATCTCGAACAATCGAGGTGGGATACAAAAACATGGCGCCAAGTGCTCGAGAAATCAGGCCGGGATTCGGACTTTAAAAAAAATCAGAAAAGTTTCACAAAATCGTATTGAGCCCAGAAAACTGGGGTTGGGTCTCCGGAACCACGCGCCTGGGTGCGATAAGCCACTCTGGGACCTAGAAACATCGTTCCGAAGCCCCAAAATTGTACTTGGGCCCCACAAGTGTGCGTCAGAAGCCCAAAATAAACACATCGGGACCCTAAGAGCACAACGGGGGCCGAAAATACAACTGACCCTCCAAAGCGCACAGTCTCACAAAAAGCGACAGGGCCTTAACACAAGCGTTGCAGCCATAAATATACATACCGGGAGGTCTAAAAAATACACCGGAAGCTCTCAAGGCACACAGGGGTCATGATAACGCACAATAGCCTGAAAAGGTGGCTGGGGCCGCAAAAGGCAACATGGTTCCAAAACAAACAAAAAGACCGGCGCTAAATAAACACATCGGGATCTTCGAAAACGCCCTGACACGTCAAAATCCTCGGTGTACAAAAATTCAACAAACCCTAAAACTAGCAGGGGGTTCGAAAATGCTTTAGGCCCCTAACAAAAATGGATTGGAGCCATAATACACAATCATAGACCAAGAAAGACGCAACGGGTAAAAAAAAACGCCGAGGCTTGGCCTCGGTTCGGTATCCAATCTGGGAGGATAGCAGCAAAGATATGAAGTGCATCAAAGCTCAGCGGAAACCGCATTTCATAGCTACCAGAAAATGTGGGAAGTAGGAAACTAATGATCGAATTTAATCAATCGACTTTTCGAAGCGAACGCCCATGCGAATCATTCCATCACGCCAAATATGGTGCAAGTCTATCATGTGGCAGCAATTAGCAAAACGCAGAAGGCCTAGCAGAAACCATAGCATCGCACGAAGTGTGGCGAATGCACCGAATATGAAAAATGGGTGTGCACGTGCACTGACGTTGCCGTTGTGGCGACCGGGTGCTATGAACTGCAATGCCTGAAATTGTAAAATTTTGTATTTTAACGTGGTGGGTAATACATTTTACTTTGAAGTTATGGGCCTAATACATCTTCTAAACCCTGCTCGTTTTAGGGCTTTGTTGCGTTTTTTTGTGCACGGAGTATTTTTTACGGGTCAGGGCGTTTTCGAAGATCCCGATGTGTTTATTTAGCTCCCGGTCGTTTTGTACGTTTTGGAACCATGTTGCCTTTCGTGGCCCCAGCCTCTTTTCCAGGCCCTTGTGCGTTCTCATGGCCCCTGTGCGCCTTGCGAGCTTGCAGTGTATTTTTCTTAGAGCTCCCGGTATGTTTATTTAGGGCTGCAACGCATGTTTTAAGGCCCTATCGCTTTTTGGGAGACTTTTGTGCGCTTTGGAGGGTTAGTTGTACTTTCTGGCAACGTTGTACTCTTAGGGTCCCGCTGTGTATATTTGGGGCTTCTGACACACATTTGTGGGGCCCCAGTATGATTCTGGGGCTTCGGTGCGATTTTTTCTGGGTCCCAGCGCGACTTATCGCGCCCAGGCACGTGGTTCCTGAGACCCAACGCGAGCTTTCTGGGCTCAACGCGATTTTTGTGGATCTTTTCTGTTTTTTTATTAAAAGTCCGAATCCCGGCCTGATTTTTCGAACCTCTGACGCCATGTATCCCACCTCGATTTTTCGAGATCCGGTATGCTTTTCGAAGTCATACGCAATTTTTGAAGGCATCTTGAAAAAATGTTCGGTGCAACAGAGCCATTTTCCTGACCCTGACATTTATTTGCTCTCTCTCTCTCTCCTTTTTTTGGAGGGCTCCAGCTTGATTTTTTTGGGATACCGATCCGGGTTTGTGGTATAGGTGTAATTTCAGCAGTGTGAGGTAACTTATCAAGGGATACCAAAAGAAAACCTTAGAACTGAGTGGTGGAGTTAGGGTTGAAATCCGACCAATCAGAAACCATAGTGGTAGATTAGGCCCCTCCACAGGACAATTTATTTGATGACTAATCATATTATTTCGAAATGTACCCTTTGACAAAATAGCGGTCGAAATCCAAGGACTTTTTAATGGGCGTAGGTGCCCTCCCCCCCCTGCAAATCCGTTTGCCCCCTCCTGCTTGACGCAAATATAGGTACTCCACTGGTCCCTCAATAATTTTCCGAAACATACGCCCATGGGGAAAAGCCAACATTGAGGGGACAAATTACCCCTCATAAGCATGCAATACAACATCCATGCCCCATATGAAATGGGATGAATGATGTTTTTAAATGCATTTTCTTCCAACAAACTTCTTTTCTGTTATTACAGCCTGCATGCGATGCGCCCCTAAACCACAATAACTAACTAACTAACTAACTAACAGCCTGCATGATTAGAGCTTCCCAGCTTCCATACCTTCTCAACGTCATTTACAAAACGGCACAGCACAGCGAAAACGATGGGCGTGACGGCGTGGAATGTGAAGGCTTGGATTATGTATGTACTGACATTGTTGCATTGTTGCATTGTCATTTATGCATTGGTGTTCAATGCTTGTTCTTGCCGTGAATTTATTCGCTGAGGATATATTTTAGCTCGTGTGACAGTTGCCTTGCAGCCAGCACCAAATGTTATAAAAATAAACAAATTCCTAAGATGACGCTAAAAAAACTAATGAATCCACTTCTCGTTGTCACCTTTACGAAATTGTCGTCCTTGGACTGAGAAATGGTCGTTCAAGCTTTGCTTATGACATCAAGCTGATGGGAATAAATAACAGTAGTGATGAATCTAGCTATATTCAGTTAGACTTGGAGGACTTAAAAGTGAGTTGATCAATGGCAGATATCTGTAAGATATGCTTAGCACCAGCCCCGCCAGCTCGCTGCAATCTAGAGGCCAGCGGAAAGATTCGAGAAAGCATTGAGACGATGGTTTGTTTTGGCACTTATGCATTTATCCAAATATTACTTATTTATACCCTGGTATGGCCCAGTTTTCAGCCAAAATGATTAGTGCTATTGCGTTTTGAGTAAATGATGCACCATGCCAAGAACAAACAAAAAACAGTATGAAATCATGTTCCCCATCCTCGAACCATAGTATAAGAGCCTAAAAACAATATGAGACCCTAACACAATGGAGGCCCCTTTCGGGTAACAGGAGGCCCCCTTTCGACCTTGCCCCCCTGGAAGAATTTCGTGGCGACGCCACTGGAAGGATGTTCTGAGTGGAGTACCACAGGGCTCTGTTCTAGAGCCACTTCTCTTCATCATCTTTGTGAATAACATTGAGGTAGGGCTGAGGAATAGTGTTCAAATTTGCTGATGACATCAAGCTGGTAGGAGTGGCAAACAGTTGTGATCAATCTATAAATATTCAACTAGACTTGGAGGACCTAAAAAGTGGGCTGATCAATGTCAGATGTCTTTTAACTATGACAAGTGCAAGATTATGCATCTGTGGTCTGGAGGCGAGACTTTCAGATATGCAATGGGAGGGAGGGAACTGGATGTTATTGAAGAGGAAAGGGACTTAACTGTTTTTACAGAAACTTAGCTTATCTGAATTTACAGACTTAACTGGATGGGCCCTTGGGTTTCTTATTTAGTCTAAACGCTTTATAACTTTATATAGGGTGTACCTAGCAGTGGATTCAGCACCTTCCTTCGGGATGTGATACTGATGAGATTGTTTATGGTAGCACAATGGGTATGATGGGAGGAGTTTGTAATTGTTGAGTGTGTTATCCAATAGGAAGTGAGTCTCTTATTAGATCTAAACGCTTTATAACTTTATATAGGGTGTACCTAGCAGTGGATTCAGCACCTTCCTTCGGGATGTGATACTGATGAGATTGTCTATGGTAGCACAATGGGAGTGTGTTATGCAATAGCAAGTGAATTGGTGCTAGATAGGCTGCGATATATAGCTTCCTAGGAACTTGAGGTAAGGGATTGATTGGGGTGAGAGTATGTACATTTCTAGTACCTTTTCCAGATAGGCTTAACCCAGATGGGCCCCTGTGGCTCTTATTAAGCCTTAACACTTTACGACTTTATGACTTTATGATTGGAGGAGTTTGTAATTGTTGAGTGTGTTATCCAATAGCAAGTGGATGGTGCTAGATAGGCTGGGATATATAGCTTCCTAGGAACTTGAGGTAAGGGATTGATTTGGGTGAGCGTATGTACATTTCTAGTACCTTTTCTAGATAGGCTTAACCCAGATGGGCCCCTGTGGCTCTTATTAAGCCTTAACACTTTATGACTTTATGACTCTTGTGGCTTGACATTGACATGTCCTGATTTCAAATGTTACTTGAGGTTCACCACGGGCTATTGCTTGCTACCGGAAGTGGGTAGCTTGGGCGAAGAAAAAACGCGAGGCGACCGACAAATTCGGCTTGACCTTTGAAATTAGTTACATTTCTTATCTTTATAATCCGGCACAACAAGCCACGTCGAATGACACCCAATTGGTGAAAATTGAACCCAGAGCGACGAATCGCGAGGACTTCGAAAAATTCGAACTAGCCTTTGACCTTGACACATTCCAATTTCGAAATGTTACTGGAGGGTTCACCATGGGCTATCGCTTGATAGTGGATCTGGGTAGGCTTGGGCGAAAACGAAAAATGCGACGCGACCGAATAAATCAGCTTGACTGTTAACCGTCCAGATTATTTCGAATCATTGACTTTCTGGTACCGCACAACAAGCGACGTGGAATGACATCCATTTTATGCAAATTGAAGCCATAGCGACGTAACGCGAGGTGATTGAAGAATTCAATCAAACCTTTGACCTTGACATGGCCCGGTTTGAAATGTTGCTCGAGTGTTCAGCACGGGCTATCACTTGATACCAGATGTAGGGAGGTTTGAGCGAAAACGGAAAAAGTGCGAGGCGACCGAAGGATCAGCTTGGCATTTGATCTTGAAAAATAATTCGATTGCTCAACTTTTGGATAACGTAGGTATCCAAAACTGGGTGTAATTCAGCCACGCTGAATGACACCCAGTTGATGGAAATTAAAGCGATAGCGACCGAGCCTCACGTTCGGTCACTATCGCTTTAATATCGCCATCAAATAAATCGAGCTTAGCGTTGACCTTGAAGATTGACCTTGACATGTTCCGGTTTGAAATGTTACACTATGGCTCACCAAGACTACCGCTTGATACTAGATTTGGGCATGTTTGGGTGGAAACGAAAAATGCAAGGAGACCGAAGAAACCGGTTTGCATTGAACCCTGACAGTTAAAGTAGTTCTGAGACTTATACAGCTGCTTCCAGCGCGTACAGGCAGAAACATTTGTTGTATTTGATTTGAACGATCATAAACCCGTCGCTGAGAGCCAATACCAATGCAAATACGTCTCTGGCGAACTCGTCGCCAAATACAAATACGTTACCTTGACGTACGTGCCCAAGACTCCATGGTCTTGAAGACACCCAAGGATATCCAGAGTTACGATTGATCAAGATATATCGATATATACACAGGGGAAGGCAGCCTAAGATGTATAAAGCTTTACGATAATGCAAGTCTGGTGCCTTGCAAAGCACAATTCTCCACCCAAGCGAAAACACAAGATGGTCAAGGTTCATGTTATTCAAGAATGGCCTTGAAGTAATCTCTAACGCTTGCTGATTTACCTCTCGGAGATTTTGCGACGACAGTGAAGCCTGTGTAGCCCGTTGATTGGCTAGTTCGGCCTCTAGTATTTTTTGGTGATTCTCTTGCATAAACATTTTCACTTTATAAATGAGTAGTAGAATTGTATGCACATGCACAGGCATTTTGGTAGCTGAGACTAGGGGGGGGGGGGGCACGAAACAAATTTAGGGGGACAATTCGCCGCTTTTCAGAAATGGGGAGGGGAGGGACAGCCCCCCATCCCCCTCCCAGAGATTACATCCATGAAACCAAAGATATGGAACCAAGGAATGAGCTTAAGAGGGAAAGATGAATGAGCGCATGGGCGGATGCGGGAGCAGGGCGGCACTGCGGTGCGTGTGCCATCCCCTGGAAAGGTGGCTCCCATCTGACCTTGACCGAGTTAGTTAGTTAGTTATTTGGGCTTTAGGGCGCATCGACCATGTTGATCATATAGCGCCCATAACAGTGTTCTTGTTTACCTAGGTTTCAGGTTCCGGCCAGGTTTGCATTCACATGTAAGGAGGTGCACTCTGCCCAAACGGGTGTAATATCTTTACCTCCCTGGATATATGACAGCAAATCGTATCTGCGAAAGAAACTCGAATAGTTGTCCATTCTGAACTACACGTGACCCATCACCAAGAAGATTTGACATCGTCAGTGTGGATACCTCTTTTCCAAGGTGTCTTCTTCGTTGGGCTGTGAAACGGGGGCACACCAGAAGAACGTGTCGGACTGTCAATGGGACATCACAACGAGCACACATTGGTCTGTCGTGATTCCGCAGCAGGTAGCCGTGGGTGGCATAGGTATGTCCTATTCGTATTCTGGCTAGCACCACCTCCTCCTTCCGTGAAATTCTTGATGATGATTCCCATCGACCTACATTTGGTTTAATGGTTCTAAGTTTGTTTTGACCGGTTGAGTTCCAAAGATATTGGCACTTTTCCTGGAAAAACATTAATTGTCTGGCCGAGGTGTGCTGCGGGGAGAGGAAGCGAACGGGTGTAATGTCCTCGCGCAGCACGTTTCGCTGATTGGTCAGCCAATTCATTTCCCGCTATCCCGACGTGGCTGGGTATCCAGCAGAATGTTACATTTTTACCCGCTCGCTTAAGCTTGGTTAGTCGCAATACAACATCCTGCACGATAGGATCATGCGGATAAAACGTCTTTATCGCACAAAGGCTACTTAGAGAGTGCGAAAGTATGACGTGATCGGTATCGTTCCCCACTTCGATGAAGCACAAGGCCTTCGTGATTGCCATCAGTTCGGCAGTGTAAACTGTTGCGTGTGGAGGGAGAGTAAACGATCTGGTCGTGACTCCGCTTACAAATGCACAACCTACACCATCATCCATCTTCGACCCGTCGGTGTAAGTGGCGGTACAAGTGTGGTAGGTGTGAATGTGTTCTAGGGCTTTCAGTCGAAACAATTCCGGGATAACTTCGTCTTTATGATTCTCAGATAGAGCCATGTCCACTAATGGCTGCACCAATTCCCAAGGGGGAACGGGCAGCGTTACCATCTTCCGAATGCTGCGCATCTGGATATCGCTCCCTTCCACTAACTCACGCAACTGCACGCAGAATGGGGGAAGAACATTGCGACGTGTACCACGGAACAGCGCAAGCGTACGGTGCCCAAATAGGGCCTTGTATGCAGGATTCAGAGGAGACTGTCTAACCCTGCATGCATATTTAAGTCCCAGTTTGTCTCGTCTCAGGGAAAGCGGTGCCTCATCAGCATATGCTAGAAGGCTTGCGGTCGGAGAGGTACGGAATGCTCCTGTGGCTATACGCAGTGCAGCATGGTGAACAGTGTCGAGTATGCGTTTATTCGAGGTACTGGCACAACCGTAGATAAAACAGCCATAGTCTAGTTTCGAACGGATTAGCGACCGGTACAGAAGTAAAAGGGTTGTCTTGTCTGCCCCGTAGGCAGTGCGGGCAACACACTTCATGATGTTGAGAGACTTGGAGCATTTTTCCCGCAGCGCTTTCAGATGGTCCTTGTATGTAAGGCGACGGTCAAACATGATGCCCAAAAACCTAGCTGCCGGCTGAAATGGAATCTGCTCTCCATAGAGCTTTACTATGAAATCCTGGCAGCTACGGCGGCGACAAAATGCATTCCAACAGTTTTTTGTGTAGAAAAACGAAATCCATTCAAATTACCCCACTTCTCTAGACGAGATGTGGCAAGCTGCAGCTGCCTTTCCATGGCAGATGAACGTGATGCCGAACACCAAATTGCCACATCATCAACGAAGAGAGACTTCGCAACGCTACACGGCAGACCATCACCTATGTCATTAATCATCACTGCGAATAAAGCCACACTTAAAACACTTCCCTGGGGAACACCGTTGACCTGCGTCAACCGATCTGACATTGAGCTTCCTGCACGGACACGGAATGTTCGGTCAGTGAGAAAGTTCTGAAGGAAACGTCCCATACTACCACGCACACCACACTTCCAAAGCTTTAAAAGAATGGCTTGTTTCCTTGTCGTGTCGTAGGCGGCCTCAATGCCAAAGAACACTGCCCCTAGATGTCGTTTTTATTTAAAACTGGTGCGAATCGCGGTGTCTAGCGTCAGTAGGTGGTCGAGTCTGGACCGGTTCTTCCTAAAACCAGATTGGGCGGAGCTAAAGAAGTTTTGCTGTTCTAGGAACCATGTGAGGCGCACACTCACCATCTTCTCCATCAGTTTACACAAACATGATGTAAGGGATATCGGTCGGTAGTGTAAAGGGTCAAAACCGGTCTTGTTGGGCTTCAATATAGGGATGACAGTCGCTTCACGCCAAGAGGGGGGAAACATGCCGCTCTTCCAAAGAAAGTTGAAGCATACTAAAAGTACTTCAAGCCCAGTTGTGGGGAGGTGTCTGAGTATTTCATTATGTATGTTGTCCGGTCCCTCGGCCACGGGGCGCAGTACAGCAATTTGTGACGTTAGCTCATCCATTGAAAATGGTTCATTATAACAAAGTGTGTCGGTACCGGTAAAGTCAATTTGCGATGCTTCGCAGCGAGTCGCGTGATGACTAAGACCGAAGTTTAAGTCGCAGTTTAGGCTCCTGTCAGCGAGGGTGCGAGCAATAGTGTTCGCCACGTCCAGAAGTTGTGTGATAGTATCACCAGCGACATGCAGCACTGGCAGTGGTGTCGATCCAGAGCGTCCGGATATTCGTTTTATCTGGGACCATACCTGTGTCGTAGGAGTGAGCCGGTTCAGCTTGTTAACATATTGTCGCCATGACGCTCTCTTGGCTTCCCGGATGGCACGCCGTGCGGCTGCCCTGGCTTGTTGGAAAACAATCAGGTTTGCCGAGGTGCTGTTGCGGTCAAAGTTTCGGAAAGCACGTCGACGAGCACGAATGCCCTCCCGACATTGTTCCGTCCACCACGGCACGGGTGCGCGTCGAGGCTTGCCAGAAGTACGTGGGATACACCTTGCTGCACAATCTAAGACTACTGAGGTAAAGTCCTCTACAGATATTGCACTACCATTTCCGCTTGTATTAAAAATATCTTCCAAATTATCGACGAAATCTGGCAAATCAGCCTTCTTGTAGTTCCACCGTTGTGGTCTTGTTCCAAGAATGGCTACATTGGAAAACTGAAGCCAAACCGGAAAATGGTCGCTACCTCTGGGATCTGAGTCAACAGACCAGTCTAAAGATTCCACCAACTGCGGGCTGGCCACGCTAATGTCAAGGGCGGATGTACTTCCTGAAGGCAATGCTATGTGAGTGTGCGTACCTGTGTTTAGCATGCACAGCGACTCCTCGAGGAGAAACGTGTCGAGTTGTCGCCCACGGGTGTTACTGTTAGCGCAACCCCAGGTTGTGTGATGTGCGTTGAAGTCACCCAGGAGTAATATGGGAGGAGGGAGCTCGGCGAGCAGGCGTCCGAGTTCTGCTGAGGGTAATGGTCCGCCAGGGGGAGGTAAATCGAACAAATGGTGATATGTCTGTGTCCGAAGGACACCCTCGCTGCCACCGCTTGCAGGTTCGTCCGCAGAGTAAGCGGAAGAGCAGGATAACTGTGATGGACCGCCACCAGGACACCCCCATGTGCCACTGTATCTGTTGGATTGTCCTTGCGAAAAACCTGATAGTCTCTAAGATAAAACGGAGTTTCGGCTAAAAACTTCGTTTCCTGCAGACATACGGCAACAGGGGTGTGCTCACTCATGATGACCTGTAGTTCCTCCAGGCTGGTCTTCACACCCCTACAGTTCCATTGTAAAACTAGTGATGGCATGGTTGTCTAGGCTTGACCAGATGTGACTGAAAAAGTGAAAGATGTCGTCCTGACATTCCTTCTCGAGAGGCCTTTTGAAGGAATATGGTGGACCAGAGTTAACTATGGTGCGAGAACTAAGAGTGGTTATGACACATAAAAATACAACAATTAAAGCGCTGGCTCCGTCCTTCTCCCGAGAGAGGGAACCGCTGGCAAGCCGGGAGTTTCAGCCCGACCCGGCCCTAAGGACTGAGTCCTCGGGCGGGAGCTTGGTGACCCATCCCCTGGTGGAGAGCCTGATAGTGGTAGACCTCGCTTCTGAGGCCCCAGACGGGGCGGGGGTGGGGGAGGGCCCATCTCACTAACAAATGGAGTCGGTCCCTCCACTCGCCGTCGTGGCGATGGGGTGGCCGGCCTCCAAGGAGGAGCCTTCTCAGCTCCTTGGTGACTCTTCTCCCGGGCCCTTTCCATTTGAACAAGCCGCGCTCGCTTTGCCTCGCGGGCGCGTCTCTCGGCTTCTTGGTAGTGAAGGTCGATATCCGGGATTTTGACTGGTCGTCCAGACGGAGATGTAGGTGCGGAAGTGGAAGCCGAGGGTGTGGGGGAGGCCTGGATCACGGGAAGGGAAGAAGGTTCAGGTAGGGAGGAAGTGGAGAGGAGGGATTTGGTGATGGTGCTGGGGGGTGTGGGAGGCGAGGGGACGTTGGAGGTCGGACGGGACATGGGAGATGTGGATTTCAGGGTAGGTGATGAGGTAAGTGGGGAGGACCTCTGAATGGGTTGAAAGGACCGAGGAGGCCTCTTGGAACGTTGGACCAGAGTCCACTCCCCACCCTCGAGGGATGATCTGGAAGGGGCCTCAGATGGGCGAGTGGGGCATCCACTCGTGGAGGGTACGACCTCGGTCGCCTCATTGTCATGTCGAGTTGGCTGCCCTTGAGGCGACGACAGGGGCACCCCAAAAGATCGCAGCAGGGTCATCAGCTGAGCTATGAGCTCAGATGCCATGTCGGGCTGTGTGTGTTCAGGGCCTGCCATGGATTTCCTGAGAGTCTGTTGTGCGGTTGTAGAGATCGATTGTGCCTTTGCTGCGTACGACACCCTTGGGTGAGCTGCCTCGTACAACTCACGAGCCTCCCTAAATGTGATTTTTCTGGAAAATTTAATCGCAACTATCTCTTTCTCCTTCAGAAAAATAGGACAAGCACGGTCATAAGCAGTGTGGGGTTTTTGGTTTGGGCCACAATTGGAACAGTTTGGGCTCTCTGCTTCGCATTAATCTCGGACATGCTCCGTTGAACCACATCTTCCACATATTTCACGATTTCTGCTATGCTGAGAAGTGTGTCCAAAACGAGAACACCGGAAAGATCGCATAGGGTTAGGGACAAATACACGGACCTTTACACGGACGTATCCAACGTTGATGAACTCTGGGAGATCCGTCGTTCGAAATGTTAGTATGAAGTTATCTGTTCGTTGAGTTTCTTGCCCTTTCCTAATCGTCATCCTTCGCGCCTCTACCACTCCCCATTCTGCCAAGCCATCCACAACGTCAGCTTCCGACACATCTCTGAGGTCATAGCAGTTGATGACGCCCTTAGAGTAATTTTTCGTATTGTGTGGAAGAACTCGAATATTTACGGTGACTGTTCGCCTACTACTTTCATTTCGTACAGTGCATATTAATTCTGTTGCTTCCATCGCCTTCCTTGCGTCATCTGTACTTTTAAATTCCACCTCCAGGCCACCGTCTCTAAGTTTTTGGCACCTCAGTACCACCCCCATCCTGTCGCACGCCTCTTTTCTTTGAAATGGTGTAAGCGATGACAGACTTCTGCCTTCTTCTACCGACTTGATGATGAGAATGCGGGGCGTGGGAAGACTGGTATGTCGACTGGTCTGTCCCCCACTAGAGGGAACAGGAGAGTTGTTTTTTGTGTTTGTGTTTGCCATAAAGTATGTGTGTGTTTCGGCCCCGCGGACGACCCACCGCAGAGGGCCCTACCGGGGCGAAGCCTAGGTCCCGCGGACGGGAGGACGCCAGCCGTCCACGGAGCTATACGGGGCGGGCGGCGCCTTCGCCCGGCCGGGAGAGAGAACTCACCACCCCGACCGGGATCCAGCGCCGTCCACCACTTGACCCCAGCCGGCCGGGCCGGCAGACACTGGGGAGAACCCCAGGCCCCCGACCCGAGGCGACCGGCCACTTGGCCCGCGTGAGGCCCCACGGGCCCGCCCGCCCCTCCGGGATATCGGGACCAAAGAGGTGTGTTGGTCCCCCGTCACAACTAGCACCGTGCGACGGGGGACCTCAACCTCCAGGACTCCGTCAACCCCGGGGGGCGGGCCGAGGGGGCGTGGCTACCCCGATAAAACTGAGCTGGAGGGCAGGACCGGGGAAGTTGTCCTACCTGCTCATGATAGGGAGAGTTGGTGTTGCAGGGCCAGAGGAAGGACATGGATGTTGAGATGAGATGGGCATTGGAATGGGAGCGTATGGATGGAAGGACGAGTGAGGCACTCTTAGTCTCACCCCTCGCCGGTAGGATGGTCGCCGGGTCATTGGGGCACGCAATCCCCCCCACCACGGAAAGGTGGTGCCTCGTCGGGGAGGGACCTTGACCGAGAAAAGGCGCCTTTTCAGTAAGGCTTGGAAGACTTTCATCGTGGCACACCCTCAGGAGAAATAGCGTTCCCCAGATGAGTGCCCTCCCACATGAACATTCCTGGATCTGCCCCTGAATGGCCATCAAGACGATTTGATAGCCCTCTTCCAGACTCAAGGGGAAGGAGGCATGTCCTGGTTGTCCCCGCTGGATACGCCAGTGCTAAGCAGTAAAGACCAGTCCAACCTGTCCAGACCTAGGTATCCAAATGACACGCTTTACCACGTTAGCTTGACGAAAATTTCGTTTCGTGTTCGTGTGTGGGAAAATGTTGATCTTGCAAGCTTTGACTTCGAATATACATGTATGAAGTTTTTGCATCTCAGATGCGAAATCAGGTGCGACTTGTGATGAAAACGAGCGATATGCACCCACGCGAAGTGTCGGTAAATTACACCGCCGCGCTGCCGGAAACTGTTCTTCCCTGGAATAAAATCGCTGCAAGTCCAGAACACCACAGCTTGTGGAACCTCTTCAGCTCCAATTTCGCTGCACGCACGGATTAAGTAGCTCAATGAATGAAATGCAAGATGAAAAGATTGCTGCTCATCATCTGCTAACAATGCTCCGCGCCGCCGACTGCCCGTTATGCAGGCTTGGTACCCTCCTTGCTCCAATCCAGGCCACTCCCAGGATCCAGCTCGGCAGATACCGGGCGCAGCACACGGAACGGGGGCGCCGAGGCCATCCATTCCCGTCTGCGCTCCGAACGTCGCCGGGGCAGACCGAAACTGCGGTTTCGCGGCAACCGTTCTCGCGCGGTCGCTCTCCGACTAACGACGGATCCCGAGCCCCACTGGAGGTGCGCTCCGCTCGCCTGACGGCCACGAGCGGAAAAAACCGTGACGTCACCACACAGCGGGCGTTCACTAGGCGCATGGCGCCGGGCACCGTCACGTTTGAATAGGGGGGTTTACGTTAGCGATGGAGCGTTGCGGGCTGGAACCCCAGTCTTGCGGTGGGTTATACGCTGCGCCCCGTCCTTGACCTTGGCGTATCCATAATGAGGTGATGAACGGAACGGTTGTGTTAAGCCGTTGACGATTTCTATCCATATGGCTCTTATGGTAAAGCGCCACACGTTCGTCCCGCTTCGCGGTCTTCCTGCTGTTTGTCTGCCATCCCAGAGCCGCAGGGCGATCCGACCCGGGAAAACCGTGCCAAAGTTTGGACAAAGCAGGCTTGTCGCGGTGCACCAGTGCAGCGGGTAAACAGCCAGATTTTTTTTTGTCTGCAGTCCGGGAGAGAGCTGCTTTGGGCGAGAAGTTTGCTCACGGTTTCCACACTCTGAAAGACCCATGTCACGCATGACCGGAATTGGATTGCTTTGTAACTCTGGATGTGGAGAGAACGGTTTTGTAGTAACCAAATGCAGAGGATATTTTCTTCAATCCCACTAAGATCAGCTAGCTTCAATTGAATCTGAAATTGAACAGTGCACCTCGAGTACATCACTGGGCAGTTCGTTGTCGAACACCATACACCCTCAAACAAGAAAAGGATTTTGTTATTGAAATTTCCGCAGTAAACGCCAAAAATTCAGGAAGTCCATTTCTTCAACCCTGTGCAGCCAGCATGGATCACGATGCTTCTGCACTAATTCCTTGTTCACCCACCGGTTCGTCTGCTCGTGTGCTTCACGCCTTGAGTTGAAGACTTTCGTCATTGGTGAATATATTCTCACTCATCTGTACAAAATATATACAAAATATGCATTCACTATCACCACTTCCTTCAATCGACACTACATTGCGCGCATCACAATGGACATGCGGACTGCGCCGCCAGCCGTCGGAACACAGTTGGCCGGCTTTTGATCCAGCGTATGGTATCTGATCCAGGACGGCCCTTCGCGAGCCATGCCGGCAAGCTCCAAACTGGCCCCGGCTACTGCCACGCTTTCACAACCTTTGGTCAATGACAAACCGGACGTGGGAAGACTGGAGCCGGTCAGGGGCCGACCCGAGACCTAGCGATAATTGCACTGACTACAGCTCGTAATTGACGGCGGTCCGTCAGGCAGTGTGGCCGCAGAACCACGTGGAGCGGCTCCGCTCTTCTCAGGGGCTCTCGCACGGCCGGCACAGCCGGCGCCGCCGCCGCCGCCGGAACGCCGTCCTGTGCAGGCCCCTGGCATGCGGGGTCCAGCTGCGCCCGTCGGCGCGGCGCGCACAGAGGCCGGAGCGGTGGGGTCCAATCGTCGCTCGGGTGGCGATTCAGGTACTTGAAATCACAGATGACGGTGCCGCGCCATTCGAAGGCGAATGGCGTGGCTCTTGGACGCTAGTAGGGCGGCCGTCACGCGTGCACGGCGACGGCACGGTCAGCAGCGCGATCCCACTCGCGGGGCTCGTACGCGTCGGCCGCCGTAGTCCTGTGCAACTTATCGAAGCTGAACACGGACACCAGGCTGGTGATACGGTCGATTTCCATGGCGTCCGCTTCGCTGTCGTCGCTGTCGCCACTCTCGTAGCACGAGTCGTCGGAGTCGTCAGAGTCGGCGTCCTTGGATGACTCCTTTGACTCGTCAGCGCTCGCCTTCGAGTCGTCGACGTGCCTGGAAACGTCCGCGTTTGCGTCCGTCCGCGCGCGCTTGGGCAGGATCGAGGCGACCGCCTCCTCCGTCTCCTCGTCGGAGATGAGCCGCTTCCGGCGCACGCTCTCCGCGTCGGGGGCGGCCTTGGGCGGTGGGACGGCCTTGGGCGGCAGGACGACCCCGCGCCGCGCCGGGGAGCACGCGTCCAGGTCGGTGTAGGTCGGCTCGTCGTCGGCTGGCGGGCACAACATCGTCGGAGGCGGCGGCGGAGGCACAGTCGGCCGGCAGTGCACCAGGAACGCCTGCTCCACGTACAGGTGGCGCGCCTTCTGCAGGATCGACGCCACCATCAGCGACTTGTGCAGGCTGCAGCCAGCCCTCTGCACGCGGCTCTGTGCGATCTTGCCCAGCGACACACTTATCACACGCTGAGCTTCCATGGCCGATCGAATCGCCGTCACTAGGTGGAACGTTCCAGGAACCAGACGCCGCCGGCACACAACCAACCGACACGGAGTCTCACAAGCTATAAACCGCGCGGAGCGCGCCGTCGCTATTATAACGTTTGCGTGTGACGTCACACCACTTGTTCGGCAGCCAATCGCACGGCGGCGCGCCGTACTATGCTGGCGCCCGGCGCGCCCCTGCCGGTGGTGTACGGAAACATATTATGACAACACTCCGACGGCCAATGAAACCGGCGGAAAATGGATGGCGCGGGAGCGCGACGGCGTTTTCTCCCCGACCGGCCATAATTACGCCGTGAGCGTTGCACGAGCTCAGGTGCGGCGGTCGGGCGCGTCTGCTGTGGCGACTGCGACCGGGCCGGCAGCTGTGTAGCAGCCGTGTGGCAGCCGTGTGGCAGCCGTGCGGCCTGCCACGGCCCACGGCAGACAAGTGGTGGCAGGTCGACCTTGGCCACGTCGCCAGTCTGGCCACGTGTGGTCGCGGCGGGCGCAACTCTGGGGGCAGCCGACGGTGGCGGGAAGGTCGCCACGCCGCCGCCCGTCGCAGCTGAGCCCTCTGGCGGGCCGGCAGCACCTCTCTGAGTTCCACACGGACGTCACGAACGACGGAGAAGCAATCGTGACTTCGAAAGTAACGAAGATGCTGTCGTCGCATCATTTTACAGCGACGGATGGGTGTTGATAAAAAAAAGCTTTTGAGGGGAAAGTGACTCCTCAATGTTGGCTTTGCTCTCCAAAATTTCAACTCCTAACATTGGATCCTATGGAGTGTGCCTTCCTAATCCATTTCGGCCCGAAGATTGCTTCCATGTGTTATGCCCTCTCCCCCCCCCAATAATTTCAGAAATAAACACCCCTACAGCAACGGATGATGGAGGGAGAGCACTCCCGATCAAGTTTTTGGGGGTGGGAGAGAACTCCCGATCAAGTTTAAGAAACAAAGTCCCCTGCTGGGCGCCCACAGAGATCATACATGGAGCGGATATTCTGCATGCTTTTCTGATTTGACTAGATTTGAATATAATCTTGACTAAAGATTAGCCTATTCTTATTTTTACTTACTAATAGACTAGATATTAGTCTATTAGATAAGATAAAGACTAAAGATAGGTATAATAGGAAAAGGCGTCCTTCTGAAAAGGTTCCAGTGTACCCGCTCGAATTTTTCAGCCAGAGGCGCCCCTAATAAATATAAAGGCATCCCCTTGGAAGGAAGGCACCCCTTCAGGAAGGGCCAAGTGCAACCCGCCCCCTCGAATTTTGCAGCCAGGGGCGCCCCTCCAGGTGCTTTCGCAGTGGCGCCGCTCCAAAGAAATGGCGCCCCTCCAGACAAGTGCCCCCATGACAATTCCTGGATCTACCCCTAATTACAACATTGCTTTCTCGTGGCTATGAACTCCGGCTAGTTATAAAATTGTGCGCATTCACGTGTGGCTTCTCTTGCAAATTTGACAACTTCGGTTGAACCATTAAGAGGAAAGCGGACAAGTTGAAAAAGTTATATATTTTATATGTCCGGAACAGCAACGTGGCAGTGTAAAAAAAAAAACAGCGATTAGAGCACCGTCCGAGCAGGTTATGACGGATTTCTTGGGCGAGCCCCTAGTCATATAGGATACGAGTGCTTGCTATCACAACGGCTGCAAACAAAAATAGATTTGACCCGCTATTCCTATTGCACTCAATCATTGTACACACGCCGGATCTTCGACACCTTTGAAATTATTTCGATATTTCAACATTCTGATATTTCGACATTCTGATATTTCGACATTCTGATACCGTACGGCAAGCCGTGTCGAATGACGGCCCACATAATGCAAATTGAAGTCAGAGCCACGAAACGCGAGGACTCCGAAAATTAAACTCACCTTTGACCTTGAGGCTTGATCTGACATGTCCCGGGTTAAAATGTTTCTCGAGAGTTGCCCACGGGCTATCTCTTGATACCAAGCATGAGTAGCTTTCGGAGAAATCGAAGAAACGCGGGGTGACCGAAGAAATGAGTTCGATATTTTGCTTTTAAAATTAATGTGATTTCTGAACAGTTTGCTAGAGGACCACACGGCACGTCGAATGACACCACTTGATGAAAATTGAAGGCGTAGCGACGAGGCGCGAGGACTACGAACAATTTAAGCTAACCTTCGGTCTTGTGGTTTTACATTGACATGTTCCGGTTTGAAATGTTGCTCGAGGTGCACCACGGGCTATTGCTTGATACCAGATGTGGGTAGGCTAGGGCGAATAAAAAATGCGAAGCGACCAAAGAAATCGGTTTGACCTTTGGCCTTAGAAATTAGTTATATTTGGTAACATTATAATACGGCACAAGCCACGTCGAATGACACCCACTTGGTGCAAATTGAACCCATAGCGACGAATCGCGAGCACTTCGAAAAATTCAAACTGGCTTTTGACAATGAGGTTTGACCTTGACATATCCCGGTTTAAAAATGTGAATCGAGGGTTCAACATGAGCTGTCGCTTGGTAGTGGATCTGGGTAGGCTTGGGCGAAAACTACAAACAAAAATTTTAGAGCGACCGAAGAAATCAGCTTGAATTTTGACCCGTCGAGATTATTTCGAAATATCAACTTCCTGATGCTGCACAACAAGACAACACGAATGTCACAACACCAATTACATCCATTTTCTGCAACTTGAAGCCATAGCGACGAAATGCGAGAACGTCGAACAACTCAATCAAACCTTTGACCTTGACATGTCCCGGTTTGAAATGTTACTCGAGTGTTCACCACTGGCTATTGCTTAATACCAGATTTGGATAGGTTTGAGAAAACGAAGAAAAAAATTAGGCGACCGAAGGATCAGTTTGCCTTTTGTCTTTGAAAAATAATTCGATCGCTTAGCTTTCTGATACTGCATAGCAAGCCACGTCGAATGGCGCCATTTGATGGAAATTGAAACGATAGCAACCGAACCTCGCGTTCGGTCGATATCGCTTCAATATCGCCATCTAATAAATCAAGCTAACCTTTGACCTAGAAGTTTGACCTTGACATGTACCGACTTGAAATGTTGCACGATGGTTCACCACAGGCTATTGCTTGATACCAGATTTGGGCAGGTTTGGGTGAAAACAAAAAATAAATGGGAGGCGACCGAAGAAACCGGTTTGCGTTGAACCTTGACCGTTAAAGTGGTAATGTGAGAACTATGTAGTTCCTTCCAGTGTGTTCAGTACAAGCAGAAGCATTTGTGGTAATTGATTCGAACGATCATAAACCCGTCGCTGAATGCCGATGCAAATACAAATACGCCTCTGGCGAACTCGTCGCTGAATACGAATACGAATACGAATACGACGTTAACTTGACGTACGTGCTTAAGGCTGCCCATGACGTCCCTCAATGGTCTTGAAAATATCCGAGGACACCCAGAGTCGTATTTGTTCAAGATATATCAATATATGAGCAGGGGAATGCAACCTAAGACGTATAAAGGCTTGCGAGAATGCAAATTTGTTCCCTAGCAGAGCACAATTTTCCACCGAAGCGAAAACAGAAGATGGTCAAGGTTCATGTTATTCAAGAATGGCCTGGAAGCAGAAATGTCTAACGTTTGCTGATCTACCATTCGGAGATTTTGTGACGACAGATTGCCTGCGAAACCCGTTGATTGGCTAGATCGGCTTTTAGTATTTTTGGTGATTATCTTGCATATATATTTTCACTTTATAAATGATTAAGTACAATTTTGCGGCGATGATACTCAGGTAGCTGAGGCTTGGGGGGACACGGAACAAAATCGAGGGGGACAAATCGCCAGTATTCAGAAATTGGAGGACATGTCCCCCCCCCCCCCAGTGGTTACACCCATGCCTCACAGTCTAAAAAGCCTGCTCCTCTCATATTTCAAAGGGTGTCAAACTTAGTTATTGCAACGATTTATGAGTATGTTTAATTACCTGTCAGAAAATTGAGAGATAATTGAGTTGTTGTTCTCGCCATAGCTTGGCAAAGCACAACATTTCTGGATGTTTTTACCTGTGGTGGCGTGGACGTCAATACGACCCACACTTAGTTTTTCTGAGATAATTCCTAAGCCGTTCGAGATGCCGTTCTCTAATTTGACACAGGTACTCTCCAAAAATGTAAAGGCAAGTTGCACAAAAAGTAGTGGGCCAGTCAATTATATCTGGAAGTTATAGCACCATTTTTGTGTAATTGCCATTATACTTAGTCAAAATCAGTAATCGTGTCAAGATGGTTCGAGGTCAAAGTCACTAATGTGAACTTATATAATCATCGATCAACTTGAAGTGTCACCACACATCCTATTAGTTATGAAATACAGTGCATGCGAAGTGTACAGTGTACAGTGTATCATACTAGTGAATAATGTGTTGTACGAAACGATGGTAAATACACTACTCTATAGATACACACATTTTAACCTGGGAAATAATCGGAACACAACTGCAGGGGTGAAACATTCACCTTCTTTATACCCAGGTAGCACGGATAATCAAGTTCACCCCTTCCACACCTACTCTTGCTGGATGAGACAGAGAAAAGTGGTTAAAGCCATCGTAAAGGCCCGTCCTCAAACTCAAGCATATGGTGTGGATATGGCACAGCAAATTCTGATATGGCACAGTGAGAAGCAATGCGCCATTTTGTGAGTTGCCGTGCCGTGCCACCGTGCCAAGAAGTGTCAACTCTATTATGTAATTATTGCTGTTCTTTTGTATGCAATTATCGACAAATACACATTCCACGCCTGCCCCCGTATATGTTTGGTACTTGCTGGGATATTTTTATATTGCGATTGGTCTAAAAATAACGTTGGGATAGATGCATGATCTGATGTTGACCTGTCATAGCTCCGGAGCCAAACAAGATATGTGGGGGAAAATCAACACTAAAGGACGTACTATTTAGTTCTTTCTTGCTTGTTCGCCTGATTCGCATCGCATGATCTATGGGAACCTTTTCAATTCTTTGGATTGTCCTCAAGCTCAGCGGGCGCCTCTGAGTTTCCTTCTATAGGGCTCGCTGAGATTCTCCTCTAAGCCTCCTGACTTGTAGCCTCTGAACATCATACGGGGCAGCTTCTAGTCTTTTCGCCTGAGAAGCCTTTTCGTGAGCTCTGGGATCCCCTGTCAAGACTGTGCGCCCCCTGGTGTGGGTCGTCAGAACAAAATGCTTGAGTTCGCTGTGGTGCGTTGGTCCTTCCGTGGCTCGACTTGAAATAAACTCCCCAGGTTAATTTAGATGTTCAAGGCTAAGCATCAGGCCTAGCAAGATGCAAGTTGCTGCGTTTTGTGCACAGGGGGACTTAGGTTGATATATTATATAGCCTTAGGGTATCCTTGTGAGCAAGGGTCCTTGGGTGTGATACACCTACGGACTGGCTAAAAACTAGCGAAGGTCCAATACCGCGGCACTAAAAAACGAACCACAGAAAAAGGGCGGGAAAGTACGAGCCTGGATACCGGCGGCCTGAAGATCGCGCGCCGTGTGCCTCATCTCGACGTGGTCGTCTCGACATGGTCGTCTCGACATGGTCGTCTCGACATGGTCGTCTCGACATGGTCGTCTCGACATGGTCGTCTGGACATGGTCGTCTCGACATGGTCGTCTCGACATGGTCGTCGGCGGACAGCCGCACACGCTCAACTGACCCAACCAGGTCAGCCGGTTCGTGCCCGCTCGGCCACGCTACCCCACGGTGCCGTCCCATCGCCGTTACCGGCAGCGTCACCATCATCGCCGCCGCTCCACGCCGCCCTCGTGTGACGTCACCGCCCGACCGTCGTGTGGCGTCATGGGCTGGCCGTGTGGCGACGTTGTGACGTCACAGCCGCCGGCCGGCTCGTTCACTGACCGGCCGCCGGCCCGCCTCTGCAGTGAAAGCGGCGGCAGCAGCGCCGCGTACCGGAACGGCGGAGAACGACTCGCAACGGGACTGCAGGGAGCGGTGCACGGGTCACGGGGTCACACAAGACCGGCGCTCTCCCACGCGGGTCACACGTGGACAGGGCCTGCCATGCGAGGTCACACGGGGTCGCACGACACCGGCCCACTCATACGGGGTCACACGGGCCGGTCCTGTCACACGGAGTCACACGGAGTCTCAGGTGACCGGCTTTGTCACACGGGGTGACATGGAGTCACAACGGGTCACACTGAAACGGCTAAGTTAGGAAAAGCCAAAAAAGGGCCACACCGGCTACACAGGGTCGATCCTGTCATACGGCACCATTCAATCAACGCATATCTTGGATGCCATGCACATAGCTGAACAAACATGCATCGACGTCACTGGAAACATCGACGTCAACATCGACGTCACTGGAAATCCCATGGGCTTCTGTTAACACATGGCATCCCGTGATCTTCTGTTAGCACATAGCATCCCGTGATCTTCTGTTACCACATGTCATCCCGTGATCTTCTGTTACCACATGGTATCCCGTGATCTTCTGTTAGCACATGACATCCCGTGATCCTCTCTTACCACATGGTATCCAGTGGTTTGCTGTTAGCACATGACATCCCGTGGTTTTCTGTCAGCACATGTCATCCCGTGATCTTCTGTCAGCACATGACATCCCGTGATCTTCTGTTAGCACAGTGTTAAAATAATGGCTTTTCGTAAGGTGTGAGATGTCGAAACGAGTACAGTAGGATGTCGAAATTCCCCATGGAAACGATGCAACTGAACATGACTGATAAGTTCTTCAAACACAATTTTCATCCAACAGCGTGCACCTTTTTCCTTTGTTTTGAGTTACATGATTTAGGAGTAACTATTTTAGCCATAACGATGCAAAATACCTATTCCTACGAACTGATATTGTATAACAGACCATATCACAGGTACCTGGAATTGTGCTAAGAGATGTTCGTGCATCGCAATCCGCAATGGTGAACATCAGCATGATACTAATCAACAAGATGCTGTTAGAAATTAGATATGAAGGCATCTTAACGACTCGTCACGAAACACGATGTCGATATTCCGTTGGGAGGGATGTCAATTCAGTGTTCAGAAAGTGCTATATTCCACCCTATTTCACAAAAATGTATCACTGTGTTGGCACATGGCATCCAGTGATCTTCTGTTAACACATGGTATCCCGTGATCTTCACCACATGGCATCCGGTGGTCTTCTGTTATCACATGGTATCCAATGGTTTACTGTCAGCAAATGGTAAAATGAACTACAACCTGAGACAAAGCAGCATAGACAGTCTGGACAGACGGAAAGATGAGAAAATTAAAATACATCCAATTGTCAGAAGGTGGGTGTTGCGAATGAACTTGCGTCTTTGGCTCTCCGTGTTGCTTTTTTCCGATAATTAATTTCCGTTGAAGTGACGGCGTCTTTTGATGTTTAGATTAGGTATGTATATATATATATATGTTTGGCTGCAGCCTTTATGAATTCGTGTCAGGGGACTGCCGTGTCCATCTGCTGTCTAGATATGTCCACATAGCCGGGGCGGCGGGACGATGTGTCCACATGGCCGGGGTGGCGGGACGATGTGTCCACATGGCCGGGGTGGCGGGGCGATGTGTCCACATAGCCGGGGTGGCGGGACGATGTGTCCACGTGGCCGGGGTGGCGGGACGATGTGTCCACATGGCCGGGGTGGCGGGACGATATGTCCACATGGCCGGGGTGGCGGGACGATATGTCCACATAGCCGGGGTGGCGGGACGATATGTCCACATAGCCGGGGTGGCGGGACGATATGTCCACATGGCCGGGGCGGCGGGGTTTGTCGGCGCTATGTGTGGCAATGTCGCGTCAGCTGTGCTGTGGGTAGGGGTGGCGCATCCGTATGCATTACGTACATGTACATGTACGGACAGTGCGGCGGACATCCGATATTTATGGACCAATGGGGTGAAATTGTGCCTTCCCACATGTGGTCGTCTGAAGTAATAGCCCTATCAAGCTACGTTTGGAGAACGAATAAAACGTTCCCTATAATTCCCCACATGCTCATTTTTCAAAGTGCCTCTGAATAGTTCGGGGCATCATATCTCCAGACTATCTCGCTATTCCCGTCGCAACCAAAATGACGTGAGTGGCAGAAACACTACGAATGTTTTTTTTAGTATTATTAATAGTTGCCGAAGCACCACCATCTGTCCCTGAATCGAATGAACAGGGCTATGCATCCTGGGGTACATAGCTCCTTTAGAGCTCAAGGTGTATTATTGAGTGGGGTGATTCAGTATCTTTTTTAGTTGTATAGTACCTTCCTTTTATAGACGTAATCCAGATGGGTTATGTGACTTCGATAACGCTGAGCATTGTATGACTTCATGACTTCAGCATTACTAATTGCTGCCCGAGCGGTACCAATATTTTACCATTTCAAGTATTAATCGGAAGACTATTGAACCGGCCAGTTTCCTGCACAAACCGGTAGGCGCGTCCTCGTTATTAGACGGCAAAAGTTCTTGCAAAGACGAGGAAGGTGCGTCCAAGGGTTCCAATACCTGTTATTGGAGCGCGAGGAAAGGCAGTGTGCAGTTAACCTCTGGGCACAGTTGACCTCTCGGCACAGCTAACCTCTCGATACATTCGACCTCTTGGCACAGCTAACCTCTCGATACATTCAACCTCTTGGCACAGTTAACCTCTCGATACATTCGACCTCTCGGCACAGTTAACCTCTCGGCACAGCTAACCTCTCGACACAGTTAACCTCACGAGCACTACCAACTGTTTTTGTTTCTAAAACTACACCTCTGTTGGATTTCTACCTTTTGTATTCAGTCTGTTTGAACTATGCTTTAAAAAAAGGAATCAAATTCTGTATTGTCTCACCAACAATGGCAGTTTGAGCCCGTTTGTTATTGCCATTTCTATTGGTACTGCAATATAAATATTGGTGTTGTCATGCTTCAATCGAAATCGGAACGCCCCTACAAGTATATTAAGTTATTAATGTTTAAGTTCACTTAAATCCAAATAACCAGCTCGACTAACTTCTAATTTGCGAACTACAGTAAGCCTCCTGAAAAAGGAAAACAAATCGGGAACACATTATTCTGGGCCGAGTGCTCGAGGTACCATAAGCCATTATACCTATATCGTACACTAGATATTTGGGACCAAAATGCATGTAAATACCTTCACGTATGAGAGATCGTCGCTAGTGTTAATCAGTCCTATCACATGTGCAGAGAGGAGGAGGAGGGAGGGAGGGGGGGGGGGGGGGGCAGGGTGGACAAGCTCTCCCCAAGCAACCCTCGGCGGTGCACTGCATTCTTCCCACTTCGACAGTACAGGGTAGATGGTTGTCGCGACCCCTTAACGATTCCAAACGGAGATTGACGGCGACATGGAACAACACCAGGGCACGAGATTTCGTGATTGATGTCAGATTTCTAACCTTGCGTCATTGATTGATCTGCTAGGTCAGTCTAAATGCTGACTTCTTTCTGACAAATTAAGAATTTTCCAGTTCAGTCGTTCACTTCGTAAAACTATTAACCAATAGGTGCTAGGCATGCTACACATGGTATTCTTCAGTTTATGGGACACTGACGATGTGCGATACGGTACATTTCGAGAAATGTGTCGAAGGTGAGATGGGGCCGAAAAGGTTGGTTTAAAAATATCCCAAATCGAGACCAAACACACCATTTTCTAGTGCCGAAGGGCATACATAAACGCCAAATTCAGCTCCAGCGTCAAAGTAAGCCTCACAGTGACTCAAGCTGAACAAGATCATCTGAGGTCAAGTTGGACCTTAGATTATCTAGGGAAGGTCATTGATATATGCAAGCATTAGTTGAGTTGTCCTATCATGCTACTGTATCGAATATTCGCTATTTGTGGGAAAAAGTAAGATCAGTTGCCGATTATTCCAAATTTCGACATAAAACTACCTGACATATTTCATGTAATGACGTCAGAGCTCAGTGACTTTACATCACATCATCAAATCTTCTTTGCACCACAAGATTGACAAAGGATGCCCCGCCAGCTATTCCAAGCGGTTGCCGGTTGACGCTCGCGGTTTTTCCGTGGTGGCGAAAAAATCCATTGTGGGATTTGCAACTCCCACCCCACTGCATGGAACATTAGCCAATGGATGCTGCACGGAAAGGATCGACCTAAAACACTAACGGTATAAACAGAAACAAACACCAACAACAACCCTCTCCCTCTCACCATCACCGACAACTATTAGGTGGTGGCGGAGCGTCTGGTGTTTCTTCACCCGTTTTAGCCACAAACGTGTCTCCCCGGGCGCAGCTGTCAGTCCGTCCTGCTGGCTGCGCTTCGTCTCCATGGCAACCACTTCACTGGCGGGTGACGTCACCGCTACGAGGCGACCACGTGAGCGGTTGGCGGACGGCCGCGCCGCCGGGCGCCGGTGAAAACAGCTGCGCGCGCTTTCTACTGTGGCGGTGCGTTCACCTGTCGCCATCGGCCTCCGCCGCAGAGCCTGACACGGGTCGAAACTCCTCGGTCTGATCCAATGCGAAACGGTGAAGGTCATTCCATGTGAAATCAAAACACATTGACAGACAGAACGGTAGACTTGATCAAAACCGTGTCCAGGGACTTTGATTTGCTACAGCAGGCAGAGCTGCAATATAGCTTCGAGGTCAATCCTATGTCCTATGGATAATTGGAGGGGCACGTCGCATTAGCGGTGGGGTCACCAGAAGGCCGAAGGGCCAATCAGAAGGTTGGGTTCAGTTTTTATGTGCGCTGCACGTCAGCCAGGAGACATTTTACGTCAGCCAGGAGACCTTTTACGTCAGCCCGGTGACCCTTAACGTCGGCCAGGGGGACACTTCGCATCGCCCCCGATGACCCATCGCGTCCACGTGGAGAACCTTTCGCGTCGGCCCGCAGGACCCTCACAAAGTAAGCCTAGAGGCACGGAAATGTAGAAGTCACGGTCATGCCCGCCGCCCGGAGAAAAAGAGTAGGGTGCATGGCCAGATGAATGAAGTGCCATGGGGGGCACTTTGTCTCTGGAGGAGCGCGATTACTTTGGAGGGACACTTCTGGCTGACAAATTTGGGGGAAGGGATGCACTCGAGGGCATCCTGGGGCGCCTGCTCCTCTCAGAGGGTACACTGGCTGAAAATTATACAAGGGGAGGGTGAACTCGAGTCTTCCCGGAGACGCGCCTTTTCCCGACCTGAGAGGAACCAACTTCCATTGGGGGGGGTGAACACATGCCCCTTGTGCCCTCAGTATGCGCCCCCGGTATGGAGGCGGATATTTTCAACTTTTGTTGCAACGTTCTGCTTTCTGCTCCAGTGTTCGTTTTTGATGCAATATGCATGCACATAGCGATGGTAAATAACCTATGGGAATGTAATGGAACTATTTAGCCACCTTTCTGTGCAAATTACATCCGCTATCTCGCTTGGTAATCTAATCACGCTTCGCCGGCGCCGCGGCCGTTACAGCGCCGGCGTTCCGTTGTTCGGTTGTTATCATCGAATTTGTGGGTCAAGAAGTGAAATAAAATGCTATAAAGTGCCTTACAACCTCATAAATTACCATTCATGAAACCTGCACCACCAACTCCTGAACATTATTTGCATTTGCGGGATTACCAAGCAAGATATGGGGATACAATTTGCGCAGAAAGGTAGATAAAGAGTTCTGCTACATTCTCATTGGTCACTTACCTACATCCAATATGTTCATGGAGGGACGTTGATTTTTTAAAACAAAAACATACGGGGGAGCACAATGCATGAAGGCAATGGGCAGGTCCCAGTGGACTTGTGGGAGGGGAGGCACACCCCAAAGGGTCCGATGTTAAAAGTTGAAATTATGGGGGACAAAGCCAACATTAAGGGGCCACTTGTCCACTCAAAAGCATACAAATTAACACCCATATGTTCATGCCTAGCTGGCTGACGAGCCGTAACGTGCAGGGAGGACATTTCTAGAAAAAAATGAATCGCACGTTGCGAATATTTTGCTTCCTTCTCGAAAAGCGCATCTTATGCCATATTTCGAATCGGCGCAACGAAATGCACCAAAAACGAACACTGGAGCTGGAGCAGAACCTTTCCAACAAGGTTGAAAAGAGGTCACCCCAGTGCAGTTGCCTGCAACACGCCAGCCCACACACATGTCACGGCGACGAAAGCCGGCCGAGCACCACAGGTGGCCCGCATGGCATGAAGACACGTGCACAGGTGGCCGGCATAACACGAGGACACCTGCACTAACGTCTCGCCACCCCAGTAAAGGCGCCTGTTTGGGCGCAGGGCGAGTGAGACTCCATCTGCTTGGCGCCTCCCACTCCACCCCTGACACGGCGGCGGCGAGGTTGTAGCCGCCGGTTGGATGAATATTTGCAACTTTAAGTGGAAGACCGTGGCCGAAGGCTTCTGCCCGGTAGCTGCCATACGCCAGGCCTACCATTCTCAAGTATCTACCCTTTTCGATCACGCAACGTTCGTCAGTGGGGGGGAGGGGAAGCTGGGCCTCGAACCAGGGGGGTTGTTTTATAAACTTTTGAGGTGGAAATGTCCCTTCAATGTTGAGTTTGCCCCCGAATAATTTCAAGTTTTAACGTGGGACCGTATGAAGTGTGTCAACCAATCCATTTCGACCCGCCCATTCCCTCCAAGTATTGTGCCCCCTCCACGCACCCAATTTTTCTCAGAAAACGACGATCCTTTATCTAAATGTAATATATATATATATAAAGGTATTGTAAATTTCAATGCACAAACACTGCATTGCATGCCAGACATTGCAGAGCAATCCGGGCGCGGAACCCGGGGTTTGTTGGATTAAAGCTCAGCTGCGCCCTCAGCTTAGCCCCCAGTGCGTCCGTGGGACGCCAAATATGTCCGTGGCCGTGGCATCACAAGCATGACTCATTACACCGCGGTACATTCCGGTCTCCACCGGTCGGCGGTGGTGGTAGTGGGGGAGGGGGAGGGGGAATTCCCAGACTGTCCCGAGCTCAGGAGGCATGACGCGACCCTGGCGTGTGTGCTGGCGGTAGGGGGACTGGATGTAACGGGGCCCTCCAATATCGTTTGGCAACCGGTGACGTCACATGGGCTGGACAATTGCTCAGTCCCGTAGGCGCTACAGCCAAACTTCCGTGTTTTCCACACGATATTTTCGATCTTAAATACCATCAAAATGGGATAAAATCGGATTCATTGGAAAGCTTGAAGAATCTTGTCCACGAATGTCAGCTTTATTTTCTCCTAACTCTATGACTTTTTGCTTGGACCCACGCTGACTGCATTCATGTCGAGCGCCGCAGGAATCGCGCGGTGCCACGGGTAGTAGCAGTATGACGAGACAGGCCAACTGAAGATCACGGCTGGAAAGGAGGGGTAGGAGCAAGTAAGAGACAACTGTTGCAACATAATTCCTCCCCATTCGGTGCAGGAGCGTAAACAAGGGTGCGGCACTGGGGGCATGTGCCTCCCATGAGAAAGTTGGTACCCCTCCGGCCAGGAAAAGGGTCAACATTATATTTAGGCTACAGGCGGAGGTACCGATACTGGTTGGAATATCACGCCATTATCACCCATGTGCAGATACGGAACCTGCAGCCGGTTTTCAGGATTGTTTTCCATTTTTCATGCATATGCGTCTAGACCAGGGTTACTCTTTCATATATTTTTTAAGGGCAAATGCCCCCTCCGTGTTGGCTCTGTCCCCCAATAATTTATATTTTTAACATGAGGTACCATGGAGCATGCATCCCATCGACGTGGGGCTTCCCATTAACTTCATATATTTTGCAACCCAGTAATTTGTAGTATAATATATATATATATATTGAATACTATTCTGACAAGTCATACATAAGTATTATACATACACTTATGCATAAGTGTATGACAAGTTATACATATGTATATATATATATATATATACATATATATATATATATATATACATATATGTTATATATATATATATATATATATATATATATATATATATATATATATATATATATATATATATATATATATATTTATATATATATACACACATATATTATGTACATACATACATATTACTTCACACAGGGCTAGAGAGCAGATAGTGGGGCACATGTCATGCCAAATATGCTTACTTTTCAGTGCCATCTAATGGTTTCCCTATGCTGGGCAATGGGTATTGAATTAATGTTATATCAGTCATAACATGTATGTTGCTTTCATATGGTGTTCATGGCACATTCAAGATTATAATATTCCAAGACATGGCTAGCGAAGCTTTTCTCCAAAGGGAGGTTAGGATAGGTTAGGTTTGGTTATGCTGCATTTTTTAACATTTATTTTTAATGCTGTGCTACCTGAATGAAAGCCATTTTTGGTGTTATTTTGCTCACAACCTGAAGTATTTGCACATAAAATGAGTGATCCCATCATCTTAGTCACCTTCATAAACATTACATTGGAATGATTAATTCCAAGGAGTCATAAAACACATTAAAGCATAAATTTACCGGTAAGCCTAGGTTCATATTTGGCAAACCCAGCTATGGTTTCAATTTCAATTGTTGAAACTTTAAGGGTTATGAATGATAACAGGCTGAGGGTTGTTGTATCCTATGAACTGAATACATTTTGCACGAAACTTAAGAGCATGTTCAATAACCTTGGAATCCAAACAATATTCATCAACCTCATATTTCAATTTCCTGTACCAGCGACCAGAAACACAGTACGCTCAACCACAACAACACTCTAATGTCTTCGCTGCGCCACAGATGAATCTTAGCCAGGTTTTAAAACGTATTTGGAATGTTTACGTGACGTCACGGTATGTACCAAAATCCTGGTAGATTCTACGAGAAATGTCGCACATTCCTGCTGACGTCATTAGGGCTGGAACTAGAATACATACTAGATTCCGTTGTACCCTTTAGTATTAGTACCCAGGGATGTAACGGGACGGCAGCAACAGCTTCGGGCGGTGACGGAGACGGTCCTCCTCCACGGTATTCGGTGTACGGTACTCATCAGTCTGGCTCACAGGACACTTGATCACGCGCCAGCTGCCAGGTGAGGATGGAGTAGTCGATCAATAGAAGAATTCAGAGCCCAAGCAGTACCCCTCCGCATGGCCCGCATTGGCAGACAATCCTAGGCAGCACACACATGAATGAAGCCCGTAATGAGGCGATGAGTGGTCTAGGGGTAAGATGCTCGTCTCACAATCGAAAGGCTGTGGGTTCGAATCTCACCTGTCGCTACTCTTCGCCCGCGACCAATCGGCGTGAGAGATTGGCGACGCTATATGACTCAAAGGTCGACGTGTCGTAAAACCAATAACCAACCAAGCCCGTAATGAGAAGGGTGTTTCATTTGTGTCTTTTCTGCAAGGAATAACGATGGTGGGCAGGGTACATTTTTTTTTGCAGGGGATCCACGCCACGGACCAAAACAGGATAGAAAAGAAAAGCGCATTCAGCCGAAATTATCAAGCCGGCAACTGGTAGCTCAGGCAGCTCTGCAGAAAAAGAAAGCACACTACTCGTATATCCGGGGCACCAGACTTCCCGGCTGGGAAACCGGCGGAGTCACACACTGATCATGGCCGCGCCACGTGCAGCGGCCAACTTGACATGGCCGCCCATGGCGGCCCGCTTCACCGCGAGACCCGCCATCGTCCCCACGCGGCGCGGCGGCCGGCGCCAAACCGGTCACGTGACGGGCGGTCCGCGCCAAAACTGCCGCCGAGCGCGCGGCATCGACCGGCGCCGGGCGCGCGCTCCGCCGGACGCCGCCCCGAAGCGCGACCCGCACGGCCGAGACGGACACGTGACGTGACGTCATCACATCGATCGCGGCCGAGTGGGGAGGGCGCCACCACGCGGGCCCGTGTTGCGCCCGCCGCAGACGGCCGCGGCGGGACGCGGAGCCGTCGCTTCGTGTTTGGACCTGTTGGACTCGGAGGGCAGGGTCCGTGACACAACTGATTAAAAAAAAACAAGGATTAACCCGACAGGCGCTCGGGTATTTGCACTCACTCGAGTCACTGGGGAGGGGTGGGGGAGATTTTCCCCTTGTATCTTCGCAACCAATGGGCAGATTACGCCGATTGAGGCGACATTCGATAGCTCCGTAACTTCAATCGATAGGAAACCATTTGTATTTACCTGGATGTCACTGGTGAGGTCACAGGTCATGACATGTCACAGGTCATGTCATGATAGGAGGAGGGATACTCTTGTATGTCAGGCAAGTAATGAAATGTCATTCCATAGAGGACAGTGTACACAGTGAAGGAGTAGACATTTTTTCTTTTACTTCCCCCCCCCCCCCTAAATCTTTAGACGAGGCAAAGTGCCATCTGCTAGAGATTGTTACGTTAAAGAAGGAATTACGTTAATCCGGCTTATGATACATCCGGTTATATCGATTAGGCAAGAAAGGAGAGACGCCGTCAAACAAGAAACATGGCGTAGAGGGACGATACATACATGGCAAACAGGTACGTGTTCAGACATACATACATACATACAATCATAACAATAGAAGGACATTTGGAGGGTGGACAGCTTCACAGCCTCGGAGAGGCTGCACTGCCCACCTGAGACCTGAAGCGAAGCGAAGCAGAGGCCTGTCACCCAGAGCGAGTCGTGGGATTCAGGCACTACCTTGTATGTGTCGGTGTATGTTAAGACATAAAAGACATAAAGACATAAAAGATCAGTGCAACTATGAGCCACAAGGGCCCTTCTTGGTTGCACTTGGTACACTGAACCAGTTGCCCACCTAATCTGTCAATCAACCCACCCTGGAATACAGAAAAACAAGCCCCCTATTCTTATAATGATTGTCTATGCCGTTTTTAAAGATGTTCAGTGTGTTGCTACTGACAATTGTTCCTGGAAGCTGGTTCCAGTGTTCTACTACCCTGTTGGTGAAGAAAGACTGTCTTAACCTTGTCCTACTGTGATTAACTTTAATTTTGAATTGATGACCTCTAATTGCATCATTTCTGTTAAATTCAAACATTTCCCTTAGATATCCCTGCTCCTGACCATGAACAAATTTAAAAACCTTGATGAGATCTCCTCTCAGCCTTCTATATCTAAGTGAAAACATATTCAATTTCTTCAATCTTTCCTCATATGCCAGGTTGCCTATACCATTAACCATTTTTGTTGCCCTCTTTTGTACTCTCTCTAAAAGCCAACAATCTTTCTCATAACTAGGGGACCAAGCTTGGACACAGTATTCCAAATGTGGCCTGACATATGCACAGTAAAGCTTCCTGATGACCTCCTCACTTTTGTATGAAACATTCCTCTGTATCGCCCCAAGCATTCTTAGTGCCTTCTTCCTGGCTTCTTTGGTCTGTTCTGATGCCCCCAATTTTGTGTTCAAAATAACACCTAAGTCCTTCTCCTGCTCAGTCACAGATAGTACTTGGCCATCCATCAAGTATGGCGCCTTCATATGCTGCCTACCTACATGCATGACTTTGCACTTATCAAAATTAAACTTCATTTGCCATTTTTCGGACCACTTCACAAGCTCGTCTAAGTCGTTCTGCAGCAAAATCTGCTCATTGTGCCCTGTTATTGCCCTAAAGATCTTCAAATCATCCGCAAATTTCAAAACCTTACTGCTCAGGCCACATTCAATGCTATTCACAAATATAATGAACAACAGTGGCCCCAGTACCGACCCCTGAGGGACTCCACTAAGAACATTTTGCCATGATGACTTTGTACCATTAAGCATCACTCTCTGCTGTCTATCTGAAAGCCACAACTCAATCCATTTTAGGATGCTACCTGCAATGCCATGGACCTGAAGCTGCATCATTAACCGTTTATGGGGTACCTTGTCAAAGGCCTTACTAAAGTCAAGATATGCTACATCAACCTGATTTCCCTGATCAAATTGTTCTGTAGCAAAATTTAAAAAGTCCAAGAGATGTGTGACACACGATCTCCATTTTCTAAACCCATGTTGAGTATCTTGAATCAATCTGTTTCCTTCCAGAAAACTAACTATTCTATCTTTGATAATTGATTCGAGTACCTTGCAGACTAGGGATGTGAGGCTTACTGGCCTATAATTTTCAACTTTCCCTCTTTCTCCTTTCTTGAAAATAGGAACTACATTTGCCCTTTTCCAATCTGTTGGAATTTCATTTTGTGAAACTGATCTACAAAATATTATACTAAGTGGAATTGCCAGTTCCTTTTCAGCTTCCCGCAATACCCTAGCATAAATTCCATCAGGTCCTGCTGCCTTGTTTGGCTTTATTTTTCTGATATAATTGAAAACAACTTCACTATCAATGAAATCAACATTGTGTATCTGATCACCTGTCACTGAACTGTGGTTCACGGTTGGCAAATTTGTCACATCCTCTACTGTAAACATTGATTTAAATTGCTTGCTCAGCTCCTCAACCATCTCACCATCCTCACTCAATATAGTGCCATTTACTTCCAGTGGACCAATTGTGCTTGAAACTTTACTTAGCTTGTAGAAACTAAAGAACTTTTTACTGTCCCCATTACAGTTCCTAGCCAAATCCAATTCTTTTTCCCGCCTTGCTGCTCTGGTTTTCTGCTTCACAGCATCTCTAGCTTTTTGATACGACCTTAGATTTACGACATTTGAAGCTTCCTTAAATACTCTAAATGCATCTTTCTTAGCCTTAATTGATCTCCTCAAATCTGGTGTAAGCCATGCTGGCTTTCCTACACTTCTTTTGCGCCTTTGCTTTTGGGGGGCATGTCTAATCTGAATTTCCCTCAAGTAAGATTTTAACTTGTCCCACATTTCACAAGCATTTAAATAAAAAAATTATTCTTCCCATTGTATGGCACTTAAAGCCTCTCTCATGGAGTCAAAGTCTGCCCTGTTAAAATTTGGAATCTTTGCCAAGTTATCCTTGATTGTCCCTGCTATTTGTACCTTAAATCTCACTATGTTATGGTCACTTCTTCCCAGAGTTTCTCCTACAGTCAAGTCTTGAACTAAATCACTTAAATCTGAGAAGACAAAGTCTAAGAATGAGCCCTGCCTGGTTGGTTCCATTACAAACTGGTGTAAGAACAAGTCCTCTTCAAGGCATTTCCTAAACAGTTTACATGATGGGGAGCCAACACCAACATGTTCATATCCTTTTAGATTAAAGTCACCAAGAATAAGGCATTTCCTCTGAAAGTTTCTACTGATTTCCTCACAAATCACCTTATCGAGCTCCAGTTGCTGAGAATGTGACAAGGTTCCTGATCGATACAAAGCTCCAATCCTCAGTTTATTGCTATTGCCTCTTCCCACAGCAACATCAAGCCAAATGGACTCCACAGACACATTTTTTACCCCATCTGCTACTTTCTGAGAACTGTATAAGCTATTCACATAGAGCATTACACCACCCCCTTTCACTGCTGGACCCCTATTGCATGAAAACATATTGTATCCCTGGATCTCATAGTCCTGCAAGTTATCCCCAAAATATCCCTCACTGACCCATGCCTCAGTAATGCAAACAAAATCTGGTTTCTCCTCAGCAACATAACACTTGAACTCATCAAATTTGGATCGAATGCTCTGAGCATTAAGCATCATACACTTAACAAAAGTTCCATAACCCTCTTTGGCTTTTTCATGTTGAGTAGCTCTATCATCTCTGGATGAGCTACCACTCTGCCCCCTTGATCTACTGCTACCCCTATTTGCTGACTGTGAGGTGTTTGCAAGACCTCTCTCTCTATCAGCTACATCCCCCCATGACCTGCCTAGTTTCCCTGTTTCCTAATGAGAGCCTCCTCATACCTATTGCTGAGCAATTCAACTCCTCTCTTGCTCAAATGTAACCCATCTAATGCAAACATTTCAGTCCTCCCCCAGAAATCCCCCCACAAATCAAAGAACCTCACCCCAAGTTCCTTACAAATCTTGGCCACCCTGGTATTCAGCCCAATGGCCCTCGAGTACCACTCTATGCTTGCCTTAACCATAGGGAGGATGGATGTTACCATTCCTCGTTTCCTACTCACAGCTAACCTACCTATCAAAGCCCTATACTCTTGCATTGTTTCCTCTGTTTTTGCTTTTCCTACATCATTTACACCAACCTGCACAATTACTGTTGTGCTCTCTCCACTACCCTTCATCACTCCTTCTATCCTATCACCAACATCCTTTACCTGGGCCCCTGGGTAGCAAACACGAGTCCGTTTGTTGGGGTTCCTGCTACAAAAAGTACGGTCCATGTACCTCACTCTTGAGTCCCCTATAACTAAAACTTCCCCCTCTCTACCCTCAGCTGCCTGGTCGTTCCTCCCTTCCTCCTTAGCAGCATTTCTATCTCTCTCTTGCAGTACCTCAAATCTATTATTAGTTTCAATGCCTTTGTCAATTGTCCTTAAAGCTAGTCTCGTACTCTGGCGTCTAGCTACTTTCCACTCTCTACTGTCATGGTCTATACTATCTCCACCCCTATCACTCCTAGACTCCTGCACCTGGCTTGCCTGACTGACATTTCCTATGGTGGGCCCTGCCACCAAACACTTCAGACGCTCCACCTCCCTTGCTAACATATCTACTTTCTTACTCAAGTCCCCAATGACTACAATACACTTACACTTCCCACAGTCGCCTTGCATTTTTTTTTTTTTTTGTTTTGTTTTGTTTTGTTTTTTTTTTTTTTTTTTTAATAAATTAAATTTAAATAAAGTTTTCCCGACTCACCAGCTACAAACTCCAACTAAACCAAACTAAAATAAAAAATGCCTAGATACCTTTGCAATTACACCAGTATATTGAAAATATACCTAGTGGTAATTTAAGCTCACTATTTTAGTCCTAAGCTCTATCTTAAACTTAAACACCAAAAGGACACCGACTTATTCCTCTACACTACAGAAACCTAAGCCACGAGACCGCGCCACCCGTCTACAAAGCGTTCACGTGGCTGATCGATAATTCGAGAAGCTACCTAGTGTAATTTAAGCTCACTATTTTAATCTTAAAGTCTATCTTAAACTTAAACACCAAGCGGACGCAGACTTATTTCTCTATGCTAACAGAAACCTAAGCCACGTGGCGCTCCACCCGTCTACAAAGCGTCCACGTGGCCGATCGATAATTCTAGAAGCTAAAAATCTGCTCGTTAAAAAGAAACTTATGAGATAAAACTATGCAAATATATGCACAGAAGTAATTGCTAAATACCTACCACCAGCTGCAAACTCCAACTAAACCAAACTAAACACTAATATAATCAAAAACCTAGATACCTATACAATAACACCAGGACAAGAAGATATACCTAGTGTAATTTAAGCACACTATTTTAGTCAACTCTATTTTAAACTTAACCACCAAAAAAACAAAAACAAAAAAAAAAAACAAACTTATTCCTCTGCACTACAGAAACCTAAGCCACGAGGCCACGCCACCCATCTACAAAGCGTCCACGTAGCCGATGGATAATTCTAGAAGCTACCTAGTGTAAGTTAAGCTCACTATTTTAATCTTCAACTAAAACACCAAGCAGACACAAACTTATTCCTCTATGCTAACAGAAACCTAAGCCACGTGGCCACTCCACCCGTCTACAAACGTACACGTGGCCGATCGATAATTATAGAAGCTTAGAATACCTAGGCTAAGTCTAATATACTCAAGTTAAACAATATAACCGCTCTTTCTTAACCTAGGCCTACAATAGAACAAATCCTCCCTCCACTAACCACCTGTGCCCAATCTTTTACTCACGGTTTTCCCTCGTCACGGGAGCGCAAAAACACGTCCGCTCGCGACGAGGGCAGAGCAGTGAGTGAAGCTGCTTGGAAACCCCTAAAAAGGGGAAAACCAAGCTGCTTGGAAAACCCGTAGGTAAAAAACCAAGCGCAATTTAAATGGAAATCCGTCCGTTTTGGCCAAATTGGATCGGTTCCTGTCTACCTAGTGTGAGATAACCTATCTGTATGTGTTTTGCGACGTCGGAGAGGAAGAGGTGTGGAGCGGAGTCATACAGCCAGTGAGGAGTGTAACGCGTGTCATATAACTTTTAACTTCACCTCATACTTGCTTGGATCAGGTAAATGCAACGGAGGCTTTAGATCAGTTCGGATGGTTTGGTATCTTGTAGAAAGCGGAAAAGTAACTCGAGGAGTACCGGGTGCTCATTCCCGAGGAGAGCTCGAAGCGAAAGTTGTGAATGGATGTTGGTGAAATACTGGATGATATCGCGACGGTGAGAAGCATATGCTGGACAGTTAAGTAAGATATGGGTGACAGTAAGGCGTACGTGACATGTGCTACAAAGTGGAAGGCGGTGTGGTCGATAAAAATTATAATCGTGTGTCAATTTGGTGTGTCCCAGGCGAAGTCTGGCGAGTGCCACCTCGTTCAGACGAGTATGTTGGTTGGAGGAAGGCCAGCTGGAGAGTGTGGGTTTGATAGAGTGTAGATGTGTGGTGTTGTGTGACCAGTAGGCCTGAATATATTTTTTTAATAAATTATCTGTGAGGGATAGAAGATACCCGGGGGCACCGGAGCTCTATTGTTGGCGGGGAGGTCGATCACCGCGCGGGCGAGACCATCAACCCTTTCATTTCCCGGGATACCCCTATGTCCGGGATCCAGAGCAGGGTGAGCTGAAGGTGTGCGTGGTTGTCATTTTATAGGTGTCGGATGACGTGGAGCGTGGGGTGCGTGGTGTTGTGTAGTGCCGCGAGGACGTCCACGGAGGATCGTGAGTCAGTGCATATTGTGGTAGGGGTAGTGATGTGTTGCGCAGTGATGTGTTGGAGGCAAGTGAATATGGCGACTAGTTCTGCTGTGTATACCGAATGGTGAAGTGTTAATTTGGTTTGACCAGTGTCGGGCGCACCGCACCAGGCGGCTCCCGTACCATTGCTGGTACGTGAGCCGTCAGTGTAAAAGAAGGTGTGTTGTGGGTGGGCCTCTTGATATTCAAAAAACTTAACTTGGACTTCGATGGGGGTGAGCAGGATTTTATTTTGCCTAAAGAGTTCTTGTTTGTTTATTGGGGTTTAGGGGCGCATCGACTGCAGTGGTCATGCAGATTGCCTAAAGAGATACTCGAGTTTGCGGTGTTTCATGTGCCAAAATTGGAGAAGGGGGGGAACTCGTTCAGGGGTAACCTCCGGAAATTTCAGTGTGGATGTGAGAACCCGCTTCAAGTGAATGGCAATGCTATATTTATAGGAGTAGACTCTTTGTGGTTGCATATCATTCTGAAGAATGGAACAAAATTTAGGATTGGGGAATTCTATAGACCTCCAGACCAGAATGAAAACACTGACAGGTTAATGCAGGAAGAGACAAGTATGAGAGTGCTGGAGAGAACTATTTTGTTGGGGGATTTCAACATAGCAGGATTGGGAGACAAAGCTATAGGTCTAAGCAAATCAGGAAGAAGTTTCATGGCTTGTTTTGAGGAAAATTTATTCTTTCAAATGACACATGAACCTACAAGGGGAAATGAAATATTAGATCTTGTGCTTACTAATGAGGAACATTTTGTGCAAAATGTGAACATAGGAGAGACCTTTGGTAATAGTGATCACAATATTATACGCTTCTCATTGAATTTGGAAGTGTAGGAACCAATACAACATGGATTCCAACTTTTGCTAAAGGGAATTACAATGAGTTCAGGACCTTCCTGAATGCAATTCATTGGGAACACATATTGATGGGCTTAGATGCTTATGAAATGTGGAGAATGATAAAAGATAAACTATTTCAAGGTCAGGATAGGTTCATTCCCAATAGGCAAATTAGATTAATCAGGGTTAAGCACCCTTCATGGCCGACCAGGGAAGTAAAGCATTTACTCGAGTAAAAAAAAACAGGCATTCAAGAAACTAAAAGATGCTAACTCTGAGGTAAACCTCTGTATATCAGTATAATCCGGCATGACGCGTATGAGGTCACAGGTCATGTGAAGTGGAAATATTGGAGTGACTCCAAGACAGTGCACATTTTAACTGTAAACAAGACATTAAAACAACATAAAACTTAGGTATTGGCCGATGCAAACATTAGACGCCAATAATTACACAACCTGAACTTCTTGTCCTCTGGCTATGTGAGGTCATCTGAGGAGAAGATGCAACAGTGCCGTTTTGGTTCAGTGTGCAGTGCGTTACATATTTACGGGCTACATTTTCACGAAGAGGTCGAAAAACGGACCCACACTTTCGCATATACCACCTAATATTCTCCCTCGTGTTCTGTCGTATCCAGTGTGTCCAACCTGAGGTCACGCGGTAGGCGATGACCTCCCTATAATAATTACAGCTGGATTTACCTCCCAGTGTTGGATTGTGTCGGATGACAAGAAGCATTCAGGGGGAAAAAACAGCACCTGCGATCTACTTTCTGATGCCATTATAACATGACCTGGCATTGTACCTGAAAACAGATATATGTACGCGCGATCTATGGTGACCTCACAGGTAAGGATGTCTTTGGCAACCGATATTTACATTTTATAACTTGAACGTCTTTTCCAGTCCTAAGCCGGCATTATAGATGAATGAAATGAATGATATCCAAATGACCCAGAATGACCTAGTTGAGGTAACATGGCAACAAAAGGACCTCTGATACGCCAATTGCACCTGTATTGATCTGGCAGTGTGCATTGGGTCAATTATATCTCACAAAAGCAAGCAGCCGTTTGAGACGTTAAAAACAACGCCTACGAACGACTATATGCCGTCATAATAATTAGAGCATGACCTAAGATGGCCTTGCGGCCATTGTTTTACACAACATTCACAGGTGTTCATTTGAAGGTACTGAAAGTTTTAAGCTGCTGTCTCAATTGGTTTGGCTGTTATGGTGGATAAATTAAAGGTGGTGAAAAAAAAACCTCCGCAGTGACTCACATGTTAAGGGTTGGGGAAATGTATGTAAATTAGGTGTAGGGCTTTCCAGCATTGAGGTGGGGCCTTATACCTATTTATTTCGATGTTAAATCTAACAGACCCGGACTTAACTATTGAGTGGATGGTGACCCATCCAAAGGTAGGTACCTACATTCAAACTACAACCATTCCCTTGAATTGGGATGTTGTCTTCCATATGGCAGGTGTGGCAGCTGCCACATGCGAAAAATGTTGTTGTGGCATGCCATGCCAATATTTTCAAACCAACTGGACAAAATATTGTGCTCACTTAGAACCGAGTAAAACAAAACTAAAAATCATAGCACACTCACCCCCTACCCCTCCCCGCCAAACAGATTTGTTTCCTGGATGAACTAAGGCAAAAACTTCGAATACCCGACTCAGGTTGAATTTCTCTTAAAAGTACTTGATTTGCCAATGTAGTATTTTAGGCCCACACCATTGCAGTCAAACCACTTACGTACCTCATGACGTTGGATGTGAAGATGAAGCTTCTAATGTGGCCTGTAGTCCCTGAAATCCGGATGTTCCGACGCTTTTCGTTTTGAGATTTTGGACATACATTTAATATGCAGGGGGGAACACCTTCGTTTCCTTCGGACATTTCGTGCGCAATAAAGGGTTTATTCCATTACAAGCAATTTCTATATGTGTAAGAACATGCATAGAATGCATGGGCGCAGCTATAATTTTCTTAAAGGGAGGAAGACCCAATAAAATGTCATGAAGCAGAGACCGCTTTCGGCGCGCCAAAAATTTCTAGTTTTGCGCGATTATTACATTAACTGTCGCGATTAATAAAAACCTGGCAGCATCCCACATGTAAAATTCAATTGCCGGCAGTCGAGCATCGCATGAACTCCTCATTTGTTGCGTCAGATATTTCGACGAAACACAAAGTGAGGTATTCTGAAGCGCTTCTTTTAATAATTGAAGTAATTTAAGGATTAAAAAATGTCACCATCGTCTTTAAGATTAGAAATAACGAACTAGTTATTCAACTAGTTCGTTATTTATAACTAGTTATTTATTTTCACCGATTACTTTCAAGTTGCACTAGTGCAACTTGAAAAATACGGTTGTTCCCGACATGAACTTGTCCATTGGATCGTGTAATCTTCCTGAATTGTGCAAATAATACGTGAACTTTTATGGTGAGAAAGGCATTTTATTTCATCATGATATTCAGACTATAAAACACCCTGAGGGATTTACCGAACCTTTCTGTTTATCTTTGCCAGTCTTAATTGCCCAAAACTGCGTCGAACGTGCATCTTGCGAAACTCAATTCCAATATTTTTTTCATTGACCGAGACCAGGTGCTCGGTGGAACCAAAAAGTGCACCAAGTTTCCCAATATAAAAATGCTTTCTGTTGGCCTGACAAGATAGCACTGCTTCGCTTTGCCTGTGTGCTGGTGTCGACCATAGTTTCTGCGCTTTCTTGGCGGATTGGTGACAGCTTCAGTTGCCTCATATTGCCAAGATATTCTTGAAGTGCCTATGGAGATGTCTATGTGCTTCAATACTGAGTGACTCCTTCCACGGGAAGTGGACTTACCTGAGGGTGTTCCTCCGGTTGGTAGTGGGTCGCAACTGCCTCACCCAGCACGCCTCTTTACGTCGAGCGACGGTTCACCTGTGACTGACTGGCCCTCCCTGATATCGGTCAGCTGTTTGCACTGCGTGTGTTACTCGCGGAGCGCCCCTGGACTGTGGCAGGCTTTGGCGACGGTGGTGTCATCTATCCGAGGTCATACCTACTACAAATTCATTCGGTTATCTCCGCTGACCCAAGTGCCAGCGACATCCGTACCGGACACCTTCCGGAAGTGCTGCATGCTAAAGAATCGAAGAGTCGAGGCGTCCGTGTCGGCCGGAACTATCGCAGGTCAATTCCCTGTCACATCAGCCACAACCTAGGGCTTCTACCAGCGCGATGCATCTGAGCTGCGCCAGTGCTATCTGGTGGCCCCACCGAGACCACCCCTGGCCCAGACCATGCGGCTGGGCCACCCAGCCGCCAGCTACCGTGGCGTCATGCACGGTGCCGCTGACCCGTTCGGCTGTGTTCGCTGGGAACGGGCGGCAGGGTGCGCCAACGTCCAGTCAGCCACGGTCAGCACTGGCGCATCTACTGCTGCCCCTGCTGCTGTTGAACTGGTGAACGGTCAGTCGCTTCTGCCGAAACTCCCGGACATCATCGGAACGCGGACATCTTATGCTATACGGAAGCAAACCTCAAGTCTGGCATTCCAAATCGGCTTGTCAGCCTTACTGGGCATAGCGTATTCCGCAGTGATTCCGAGTCCGAGTGAACCCAGGGACGAAAGAAGAGTGCAGGTAGTGTTGGCATTGTCGTGAGGGAGGCTCTGGGAAGCGAAGTCATCATCTCCACAAATCGTTCCCTGCCAGCGTCCCAAGCGGAGTAAAAATTGGTACGTGTTAAGTTCAACAAGAAAATTAAATACAATCACACAAATCACTAGCGACTACGGTGACATCGAAGATCAGCTTCAGTCAGTCATCGGCCAGCACCCCAATGCAAGCTGATCCTGGCTGGTGACCTGAACTCTAAACCCCCAGACCAACCCTACCGGCCACCAGAGGCTACTTCAGCTTGAGAAGTACAACTTAAACTTGCAAGTGCATCATCCTACATATTACCACAACGACACACGATCAGTGCTCGACGTGATTATGTTGTCGTCTGACTAATATCGCGATGCTGTGTCTCCCACCTGGATTATTGAGAGGTGTGACTATACTTCGTACCATTGGATGGTTACTGTTGTTACGCTCCTCGCATCCCTCACTCGAACCAAGCCCACCCACCGCAGAGGCCGGAACTGACGCCGGTTTAACAGTGCGTCATTCCTCGCCGATCCGTCGCCATTGACCTCGCGTGACTGCCAGGCGGGGGGGGGGGGGGCAGTACATATGAGCAACAGTGGCAGGCATTCCCCGGGAATCCTGGACCGCCGTGCTCCGGTCGGCAGGTTCACAGTCCGCCGCCACCAGTCACGGAGGGATCTCGGGGGCTGGTGGCGCAGCGGGGGCGGCGCCGGCGGGCGGCGACCACGGCTACTCCCAGGTGAACGCGCAAGTGAGGCGGGCGACCAGGAGCGGCAGCCGCTGCGAGTTAGAACGCCGTGTGCGGGAGTCGCCGGCGTCATCGACGTGCGGCCAACTCCGTCACGTCATCGCGCTGAAGAAAGGCAAGTCGACGCAGCCAGAGGACCCGACTGCCGATCAGCTCAACACCTACTTCACTCCTAATGAAGCTGCTACTCGGGACGAGGTGTCTGGCGGGTTTGACCGATTTGGTCGTGAGCTGTTCGGTGTGCGCGTCCCTCGCGTTAACAGCGGTAGACTTTCTCTCACGCTGGTGACGCTGGACAACCTCCGGCGGGTTCTGTTCGCGATGCCAGACAAGCACACGTGCATCGATGACGATATACCTGCCAGTATTATTAAGCTGTGCTTCGCTGTGATCGGCCGCGTGCTTTTACGAATGTAAGTTTTAGGCATAGTGGCAGAAACCGTCCCAACTGCGTGGAAATGCGCGATAGTCATTCCCCTACACAAAACGGGAGAGCAGTCTGACGCGTCAAACTCTACCACCAACCCATCACCAACGTACTAATCATTAAACAAATAATAGAGAAAATCATCCACAACCAGGTTACACCACAAGTACATGCTTCGCAGCCCTCTCTCTCTCTCCCCTCTCTCTCTCTCTCTCTCTCTCTCTCTCTCTCTCTCTCTCTCTCCCTCTCTCTCTCTCTCTCTCCCTCTCTCTCTCTAATCCATGCCAGCACGGATTCATAGCAAGTCACTCGACCTCCACAGCTCCCAACAACATCCGACCAAATTATCTGGGTATGGATGACCCAGAAGTCTCCATTTCAACTTTCGTAGATCTGAGTAACTGCTTTCATGTTATGGAATATTGCAGATAGTCCTCGATTGATTCGCAAGCTACCATAAGGGGTAGATCAGGTCAATTTCAATGATGCTCTTCGGTTTAGAGTATCGCATAGGGGTCACCAATTCAGGTTAGACAAGTTGAGGTGTAGGACAGTTAAGCGACAACAGGTCTTCAGTCAAAGGGTTGTTGATCAGTGGAATAGGCTGCCTGCTAATGTTGTGGGTAGTTTCTCATTGAATGTATTTAAAAGTAGGGTGGACAATTTTTGTTTAGACAGGAAAGTCTTGTTTTTGAGTTCTAATTTGTGATGGGTGGGTTGAAATTTATGCTAAGTAAGTGTGCACCATACAGACCACCTTTAAGCAGGTATGGATGCAGTTTGAAAATTATTGGTAAGGCATTCAATCCACATGTGTTAAGAGGGATCAAGGGAATAGGGCTGGATAGCTAGGGTAGATAGGCATTGACAAGTGTATGGGATGTTGGTGGATGGCTTCTTTAGGATGTGGTGATGGCTGGGGTGGGTCTTTTTACCGGGCTTAGGGTATCTTATATTTGCAGACTTAACTGGATGGGCCCTTGTGGCTCTTATGAAGTCTAAACACTATGACTTTATGACTTTACACCTCCAAGGTCACACGCGGCATGTTCGGCTAGGCAACAAGCTTTCTGAACCTCGGGATGTGCCCATAAACAGGGCTAAGGATTTTCCACGAAGCCGGAGGAGGGAGAGGAGGAAGAGCTTATTTTCAAGACATTTTCACATCGAATAGGGCAAATGACAAACTAATATTATCCGGGTACTAAACCAGGGTGGTCCAGACCCCACGACGCACCCGGGATCTCCCGCAATGGCCCACAGGAACGCTTCAGAGATCGTGCACGGGCCCATAGCTTTACAACATCGCAAGTGATGATATGACATGTCATATCCTCGCCGAACTTAACTGATTTAAACTTTGAGTCGTCCGTTTCGCCGACGACACACAGCTGGCAATCACAGGCAGCCGCAGCATAATCGCGGAGACGACAGTCACGTTCGAACGTGTGCCAGACGTGATGTGTATATGGCTCTTCCAACATGGGAAGATGGTGAACGCAGAAAAAGCCGAACTGATTTTACTCAGTGGACAGCGTAACCCGACTGCCATTGCACATCCAGTTAGTGTGACTTTTATGAATCAGACACTTGTATCTTCCAAACACGACAAAAACGTGGGCGTCTGGATGGACTCGAATATGCCACCTGGGAAGCGCACGTCAATTCGCCTGTGGCGGAATACAGCGGCATACTGATTGGTCTGCTTTACGCTAAGCACTGTCTGCCTGTCTGTTCACACAAGCCGTGTGTTATGGGTACTGTTGACGGTGCACCGGTGTTCCGTGCACCGCCTCACACAAGCCGTGTGTTATGGGTACTGTTGACGGTGCACCGGTGTTCCGTGCACCGCCTCACACAAGCCGTGTGTTATCGGTACTGTTGACGATACACTGGTGCAGTCCGGCTGCCCTTGGCCTGTATCTGGCCCCGCGCCGAGGGCTACCAGACGGTGTGGCGTGGCAGTCTGGAATGCGGAGTGTTGTTGCGCACACGGGCTCACACGGCGCACACAGGCTCACCAAGTGGGGGTCTCGTCCTTGCACCCTCCCCTAGCAGGCCGATGGACCCCACGACGGAAGAGGAACCGGAGTCTTACCTGCAGCTGCGTTGTAGAAGCGGCGCCACTGCACCCCACCCCCTCTGAGTGGCAGTGGTGCCACTCAGGGAGGGGGGTCCGGTGACCACTGACCCAGTCGATGTATTCCAAAGAGATTCTCACGAGTTTCAACTTGGCTTACTAAATTTAAAGTGAATGGCCTTGATACGTTTACATTGAAGTCCGCCATATATTTTCAAACGATGTAATGTTCCAAGTTGTAATGTTCCAAGTTCCACCTACCTAATTACGGCACGGACCGACACGGCACGGTGCCTCTCGCAGGACCAGGGCGTGGGCCATCTCGACCGTGGTCCCCAAACCGCGATTAGGGAGGGGCTAGATAAGCATGTGGCGCCACCCAGAACACATGACCACAAAAACAACGACTGAAGTCGCTGGACAAAGGTGAAAAGGAGCGATTCCCAGCTGAAGCTATGCCTCTGGCTCCAGTTTTTCACATTGAGTCCACATTTGACATGCAATCACTTCTGCAGTCATTGTTTTTGTTGCGAACTAGCGCAAATGTTTGCAAAAATTGGCGCAGCTGGTGATCATGTGAATTACATTAGCTAACTAGCACTCAACACTGGAAGCCGGCCAATAAAATTAAAGTATTGATCGGGAAAAATGTGCGCTAGCCAGTGGATTCATGCTGGTGACCCTAGCCAGCTGTCCAACCCGGAACTAATATTAAGTATAGAGCAGCGATACATTCCTGTAAGGTATGATAGACTGCCGAGATATCATCGCTTTTTATGTGGTTTTTGCAACATTGTCCACGTAAACATTGTTCAAGTTATACGTGTGCATTTATTTCTAGTTTGATTTACCTATTGATTGCTGCCTATTGATAAACGTCTAACTGATGGAGATCCCCATCTGGTAGGGATATGGATACTGGCTGAATTGGTCGATATGGACACGGAGTGGAACGAATCGGAAATTTTCAATCCGTGTTATTCTGCACCCGTGTCGACTCCCTGCCGGGGAGGCGTGTCTGCCTGCGCATGGTGAAAGGTCGGTGGTAGGTGGTGGAACTCGGGTAACGTTACTGCTCGGCTGCCTCGCTTCAGACAATTTGTCACTGCCTGGATGATGTTGCTGCCTGACTGATGTCACTGCATGCCACTGCTTGGCTGATGTTACTGCTGTCACTGTCTGGATGATGCCACTGCTTGGCTGATGTTACTGCTGTCACTGTCTGGATGATGCCACTGTTTGGCTGATGTTACTGCTGTCACTGTCTGGATGATGCCACTGTTTGGCTGATGTTACTGCTGTCACTGTCTGGATGATGTCACTGTTTGGCTGATGTTACTGCTGTCACTGTCTGGATGATGTCACTGTTTGGCTGATGTTACTGCTGTCACTGTCTGGATGATGCCACTGCTTGGCTGATGTTACTGCTGTCACTGTCTGGATGATGCCACTGTTTGGCTGATGTTACTGCTGTCACTGTCTGGATGATGTCACTGCATGGCTGATGTTACTGCATGTCACTGTCTGGTTGATGTTACTGCATGCCACTGCCTGACTGATGTTACTGTCTGGCTGATGTTACTACATGTCACTGCATGGCTGATGTTACTGCATGCCACTGTCTGGCTGATGTCAATGCATGTCTGATGTTACTGTATGTCACTGTCTGGCTAATGTTACTGCATGCCACTGCCTGACTGATGTTACTGTCTGGCTGATATTACTGCATGTCATTGCATGACTGATGTTACTGTCTGGCTGATGTTACTGCATGCCACTGCCTGACTGATGTTACTGTCTGGCTGATGTTACTGCATGTCACTGCATGGGTGATGTTACTGCATGCCACTGCCTGACTGATGTTACTGTCTGGCTGATGTTACTGCATGTCACTGCCTGGCTGATGTCACTGTCTGGATGACGTCACTGTTTGGATGACGTCACTGTTTGGATGTCACTTCCTGGCTAATATTGCTACATGGCTGTAGCAAACCATAACGAAGCTCCAGCCGTACCATGCGCCATGGGTGGAGATCTCGTAGTTCCGGACATCACGGGAAGCCAAGGGCCAAGGGAACAGGTGGCTCATTGACATCGGGAAACGCCTGGACTGCGTGCATTACCATGGACGAGCTGGACCTTGAACAGAAGTCTGCGCCGGCCGCACCAGTCAGCCATCAGTCATCACTATCCGGTGCGCGGACCGCCGCTGCCCCCTCCCCTCTCCCGCCGGCATTGCGTCATACCGGGAGCGGCGCCTGACTCACAGTCCACCCGGCCACAAAGACCCAAGGACGTCCCCGTCGGTGAGCGCACGCGCCGCGCCGAGGCTCTGACGCACGCGCGGCGACCCTGAAGGGCCCTCCGTTACAGTGCGACGCACACGTGGTGCGCGTGGGACAGAAGGTATGCCGACTCGGAGGGGTTTCCAGAACGAATGGCGCAAGGTCGAACCACCAAGCTCTCGATACTAGCCGCAGCCGCGTATGCTTGACACGCAAGCACGTGGAAGTGGTTTGATCGTTTTTGTACCGTTCATTCCAGAAAAAAAGTGGTGAAGCTAGCGACAGAATATTCCGGGGGACAGAACGCTAGTGGAGCTAACTGTATGCTTTTTGGGGATGCATCATGCATGGACAGTGGGCATCTTAGTGTTTATACAGTACCCCCAAAGCTAACATGTTGCAACGAATGAATGCATAGCACGTGCCTGCGCGACTATGAATGAAATTTGTGATCCCCTTGTTATCTTAAGCTTCTCCAACTGTGAGATATGTAAGCATGCGTAGCGCTCGCTTCCCGATTACATTTTACTAGTTTTCCCATCAAATGATGGAGTGCACTTCAGAACTGCCACTACATTTACTGCCGACATTTACTGCTCAGACACCATTGCCACGCAATATCGACGTCACTGCCACAGAGATTACTGCTCCTCCGGGCATCACCCCTGCACGACATTGCTACCACACCGTTACCTCTATTACGCTCCATATTACTCGCACATGCTTCAATGGTCAGGACAATGACCGCACCTCTCATTAGTCAGCTTTTCACTGTTTGATGACGAATAAATTCGACATGCGACCTAGCGATTGACACAAGTCGATTACACATTGCAACAAAATAAATGAATACCAAACAGAGCACACATAGCACAGTGGTATGTGTGTGTACACATACCACTGATGTTGCAGCGAACATCTGATCATCCCGCGATCTCAACACGAATATACTATGCGGAGCACACACACCACTGATGATGCAGCGAACAGCACATCATCCCCCAGTATCGACAATGAAGCGCTACGGGTTGCAGGAGTCCAGAGTTTACCACCAAGCCTACGGACAAATTCAGCTTGTGTTTGAGAGGTACACCTTTTTGCTTCCAATTTCGCCGCCTGTGCATCACTTTCAGCGATAAGCCCATCCATTTTCGACAGTTCGGCATAGCGCATCCAATTTACAAATTACAGCTTTGACGCTTCGTGAATGTAATTGTATATCTACTACATAATGCGACATTGGCCAGCGGGTAGTTGCTAAGCGGGGCGTCTCAGCATGGTAACGCACACAACCAATCAGAAGCCAATAATATTATTTCAAGCCGAGCATGCCGCAACCGCAAGGTCAGGAGGTCACAGCTCGTCTAGACGTCGTCATGCCACGTGGCGAAGGACGTGCGAGGGACCGGTACAGGAACCCAACTGAAGGGGAAAGATGGGCAATCATCAATGCTCATCTTTCTGGTGGTGATTGCGTTGAAGTTGCCAGACAGTTAGACATAAAACGAGGAACCACATGGTCCATTATTGTTAAATACGTCCAGAAAAACGAAGTATGCACAAGATCAAGAGGTGGGCGAACAGCCCAAAAAGTTCGCGAAGAATCTCGCGATTTATTTGTCCTATGCATCGAAGAATATCCGCAGCTAACACTGAAGCAGCTCAACGTAATCCTCAGGGAAACGTGGCCTGACAAGTCCCGCGTAGACAACTCAACGATTTCCCGGGTGCTTCACGGCTGCTGCGTAACTGAAAAAAATGGTGCCGCAGCCGACGGAGAGAAACTCGGAAATAATCAAGCATGATCGCTATGAGTTTGCAAACTGGATGATGACGGGTGGAATCGCCCGACACCACGTTTATGTTGACGAAACTGGGTTTAACATCCACCTGATGCGCTCTCGAGGTCGAGCGGTAGCTGGCGAGAACCAATCGCACGGTTTGTGGATCCCGTGGCAATAACGTCACCGTCATCACGGTCATCAGCGACCGCCATCCGGACGGCATCATCTACCACCAAGTTGTCAAAGATGGTGTCGATAAGCACAGATTTGTCGACTTTTGCAAAGCACCAGCGCCATCGTTGGAGAAGACGATGAGGTAACGTTTCTCTTGGACAACGCACCGCCACACTGGGACGTGGAACATGACGTGACGCCTCCTGACGCGTACCGGATCGGTCATATTCACCATTTCGGAATCCAATTCGCCGCCTGTGCATGAATTTCAGCGACAAGTCCATCCATTTTTTCGACAGTTCGGCATAGCGCATCCAATTTACAAATCACAGCTCCACCTTCGGCCCAGCAGCATTCATTTTGGTACTAGTGCAACCGATTTCGGCAGAACTGCATTCGAATTCAGATTCAGATTTGCGGGGACGAGTGGTCTAGGGGTTAGATGCTCGTCTCACAATCGAAAGATTGTGCGTTCGAATCTCACCTGTCGCTACTCTTCGCCCGCGACCAATCGGCGTGAGAGATTGGCGACGCTATATGACTCAACGGTCGACGTGTCGTAAAACCAATAACCAACCAATAACCAACCGAATTCAGATTTGCAGTGAAGATTTCGGCATGTGTGGATAATTCAGTGATATTGCGATGAATTTCGGCAGAGTGGAAGCAAGTTCGACGCGGAAAATACTCCGCTATGATACTCGTTGTTGCCATATTTGGTTAAATATGTACCCACTGTCCAATAAATTGTCAATTTTGACGTTTTGTGTGTGTAATTGTATATCTAACACATAATACGACATTGACCAGCGGGTAGTTGCTAAGCGGCGCGTCTCGGCATGGCAACGCACTTAACCAATCAGAAGCCAGTAATATTTCTTGAAGCCGAGCATGCCGCAACCACAAGGTCATGAGGTCACAACTCGTTTGGACGTCATCAAGCCACGTGGCGAAGGACGTACGAGGGGGCGGTACAGAAACCCAACCGAAGGGGAAAGATAGGCAATCATCAATGCTCATCTTTCTGGGTGCTTCCTGCCGGCCTGCGCAGCCCGTGAGAACATTATCGACTAAGTGACTGTCGCCCACGGACTAGGTAACTTTGATGTACACCCTGGCTCTGGCGTGTAAGTGTACGGTATGTGCCCATCACTGCGAACACTTCGTTGTAAGACGTTCATGCGAAATTAATGACATTTTCAAATACATGTCATTTGTATATCTGGATATTTCTACATACGCACAAGTTTAAAGTGCATATGTTTTCAACATGGCCAGCAATGATATTTTTTACACAACAGAGAAATAAATATTGTCCAATAAAAGACCAAATTTTAACGTTTTATGTACATAATGCGATAGCGGCCAGTGGGGTGCTTCCTTGGACATCACTTCCAGATATAAAACGAGGGTGGGGGGGGGGGGAGGGGTTAAAACCACCCTCTAGTTAGTAGTATCCGGTTCAGTATCGCAGTACCTGAATAACGAGTTGACACATCAGAATATGTAGAAGTAAGGCGTTATCGTAAAAAGCCAACTAGCATATTGGAGGTAATACGCAGATGCATTTCTATTGACCAAACTTTTCGCTTTTGAACCGTAATTTTTGCGTCGAATTTGGTTGCACACAGCCGAAATCGGTTGTTGCCGTGTCGAAACAAACCTGCATGCCGAATACCATGCTCATTTCACTTAATTATAATGCACCATGCCGCAATTGATTGCACTATTTTGTAAATGCACGCTGCCCGGCCGAATTTCTTCGTCTTGTCATATTCGGACGCAATGTGCTGAAACACCGAAATTGGATGCGCTAAATACTGAAATCAGCGCAGTTTATTCAAACTTGCACGCAAAAAGGTGTACTAGTGGCCGTTGGTCCTTCCACCCCTTCAGATGCAAAGGTTAATTAATCTACTTTCTAATTGTCTACATATGGGATGGACGACTTCGTCCATCGGCTCAGCAAAAATTGTGTGTACAGGGTCAAGCGAATACGGGAGGTAAAAAAACAGTACGAAGTGAAAAATCGGTCAAGTGAAAAAATGAACGCGAATTGGCTGGGAGATGGGATGTAGATATTTATGTCTAAGAGTGACGCCGAGGCATTCAGATCATGCAACACGATGTCGTAAGAAAAACAGAAAATCGTCATTACCTCTCGTCATTTCCTCCAGCGCGCATCAATGGCTTCACCCACCCTCAGAGCCGCACAAGTATTCATGTATTTACCCCAGTCCTCACAAACTAAGCCCAGTACACCGTGATTAAAAATTTATCTGATTTGCCACCGACGTTAAAAGTACCAGCATCCCGCACGGCGTCAACCACTCCCACTGACCAGTCGTCAAACTTGACAATCTTCCAGTGGCGATCGTTTACAAATTGCCACTCTTCCAGTTATGGTCGAAAACGCTACCACCGTCCGAGTACATCCGAGCACATCGTACCACCACGGGCAACTACACCCACCCACTCTGTCCCGCCCGACACAGCATCCTAGTTCTCTTTCTCCCTACACGGTCTCTCAGTCTCCTTCATCCAGTTGTCTCGAAACGGTCAGCGCTGGTCGAAGAGGTTTGAACCGGAACATCGAACCACCAAACCAAGCAATCACGCCGGTTGGTAACATGGATTTATGGGATTTGTTACGATTTGGTATGCGATTACGATTCATTCATAGGGATGGTTCGGCTGAGGCGTTTTATTCTCGACACAAAGTCGGGAAAACACACACCGCGCGGGAATCGTGATATCAACCAAGAGCTGGCAATGCCATCCGAACTGTAGTGGAAGGGGCAGAAGACGCCGGGCATGTGACCCTCACTTCACACCGGAGGCGCAGAACATGCCACCCTCACTTTGCACCGAAGGCGCAGGACACGTGACCCGCACTCCGCACCGGAGGCTCCGGCGGACGGCTCACTGCCTATCACCGCCTGCCGTCCGTCCCACCAGACCAAGCCGTCCTCGTCACGCCGTACACAGTTCAGCGCGTCGTGCCGCCCAGTCGTCTCAGCACAGCGTCCTCGCCGCGGCGGCACGCCCTCACAGCATGCCCGGCTCGGCGGCCTGCTTGTCGCGGCTCTCCGACCAGGCCTTCTTGATGGTGCGCTTCATCTCGTCGTCGCCCTCGTCGTACATCTTCTTCATCAGGTCCATGATGCCCGAGGTGGGGTCGGACGCGCCGTCGCCACTCGGTGCGGACGGCTTGTACTTTGCGCTCTTGGCGTCCTCGGCCTGCTTCTCGGCGACGGTCACGTGCGACCATCTGTCAGGCGAGGTCTTGGAGAGCATCACCAGCACCGAGTCTGTGGCGGCACAGATCCCGTCAGAAGGCCGGCGAGCACGTGGCCGTCAGATTACGTCACAGAGTAGTCAGCCCTCAACGGCGTCGTTCTTAAGATTGGTTGTTTGTACCCAGCGGAATATAAGGGTTGTGGAGAGCATGAATTCCTCATAAAACGCCTATTCAGCGAGCTTCGAGGGCAGGAAGTTGTTTCCAAAAAAACTTCAGTACCTCAAAATTTCAGCAACATTCTCATTCCGGTCGGGGTAAGGATACACTTCGTCATCTTCAACAAATTGAACACATTAGAACAAACCAGATCATTGGGTGGACAAAATCCCATTTTGGGAAGGGGGCAGCCTGTCTCCGTGACAGTACACAATACAACAAACCGGGGAGGGAATGGCCGAGTGGTTAAAGTGTCGAGCTCGGGGTACCAAAGGTCCCGGGTTCAACACTCGCACCACTCGGGACATTTCCCAATCCCGCGGCCTACCGGCGAAACAGTGTGGGCGGCGCCATTAGCCATGATCTTCGTCGAGAACCACCCAATAAACAAACAAGCAATACAACAACAACCCGAACTATAGAGCTAATGAGTTGTGACACAATAACCGGACTGAAAATTAAAACTTTAAATAAAAAAGGAAGCATAGCAGATGCAACAAACATTCCCCTAGCCGGGCCATGCAGTGAGGTTGAAAATGATACAATGAAACAAAGCTTTTGGAAGAGAAAACAAACCAAAATGCAAAATGGAGGGGAAAAATAACGTTTGCGTGATGATTGGCTGTTTCATCGCACCAATCAACTTTATAAGTCGGGTCAGGGTCAGGGTCAGGGTCACAGGCAAACTTGTAGGACGGAGAACACACCGGACTGACCACTTCTGTCCGATCTTGCGATGAAAAAATCTGGTGCGACGCAATCCTGTACCAGTTTCGTCGACAAAATTTCCGTGTAACATGCGCTTAATTACCATAATCGTGCAAGGAGAATACACGAGAAGGAAGTTTGGTAGACAAAGTTCTTGCTTGTGAGAAGCCTAGGAAGCGGGTTTGTATTTATATCAATATATTACGACACAACCACCCGATAAATTCGTTCAAGGACACTTTTCCACTCGCCACATCTGCACCAGACAACACTATGTTGCATTCGCACGACATTTATTTAGTTTTAAAACATCTATCGTGTCGTACGAGCATACGCTAAAAAGAAATTATATATTTACAGAACTGGAGTGCAACCACTTGTCTTAACACATATGCATTTTAAACGATTGAGCCAACTAAGATTTGTCCTTACGTTAGCTTTACACGAGCCAGAACTGTTGACAAATACATCAATAGGGCAATATAATTTTCAAATGTAAGACTTGCGTCTTCATATTTTCATACAAGCTTTTGACACCGAACATTGAGGCAGTGACTTAGTACGCCGACGCATCCAACAATTAGTTTTCACCGGTTCAAAGGTGGAGGGGAATGGAGGGCCAATTTAATAACTTGCTCAATGTTTTAAAGCTTCTAAAATTTGGACAGTGTTATGCTGGGGTCGCATTCAAACAATATTTTCTCAATGTAAAGTGCATAGATATCCGCCGATTTTAGCCAGTTTTCGGTAAGAATTTTTCACTCTGGGTGAAGACATGGCCCGCCCTGCCATCCCCCTCCGGATCTGCCCGCGATCTGGCAGCACGGGAGGAGCCCAGTGATTGGTGGATCTGGCAGCACGGGAGGAGCCCAATGATCGGTGGGTAAATGTCGCACGAGGGGAAATTTCCCACAGCGTCTGGAATCCCCGGGACAGTTACAAATATCTCCAACGGGGTCCAGACCCTGCTGAGAGCCAGCATAGTGTTACTGAAGGAGAAACAACCGCAGTTCAGAGACGGCACTGAACTCCATCGACACGATCCACGTTGAAATCCACGATCGTGCCGGATACACAGAATCGGCATCAGGATAAACACAGAATCAGCATAACAGGATAGCATATAACGGCCAAGAACCACACGCGAGGAATGGAATGAGAACACGAAGACATAATAAAATAGATAAAATAGATGGCATCAGCATGATGAAGAGGAAGCATCAGGACCCGGGAGCAGAATCTATACACGTCATCGAACAAGGAATGAAGATACCAGGTAAATAACGCGATTCAGACGGAATCCAGATCAAAACATTAAATTAGGTTATAGAGAATGGCCCTTGGTACCGGATCTGGAACGATGTCCAGGGCCAGCAGCAGGCTCCACAGGCAGGATCATCGGATCAGGGGCAGGGACAGAGCCAGGGCATCAGAGAGGTGTCAGCCATCGGCACATAATTACAGGTCACCGGCAGCATGATGGGTTTGGATCCATGGCCCAGGACGAAACCGGATCCATGGCCCAGGAGACCGGATCCCACGGCCGGAACGGATGCTCAGGGGGCATAAAAATCCGGACATGCTCTTTTTCAGGGTCCGGAGGGCTAGTCAAGTGGCGCTTACGGCGTTGTCGTCAACTCCTGCTGACAGCAGACAGGCTGCTGATTGGCTTAGAGCGACTTCAACCCGGCAAATGGGATGAAACCAGAACTGCCAGACCGCTGACACGGTTGCCAATAGGAGAGCAACTGCAGGGTCAGCAGGTGTCATGGCCGCTCCAGTTATTTTTGTGAACGAGGAAAACAATACCGACCTGAACTGACATATCATGGACAAGTGATTAAAACAAGGCACCTGAATGTTTAAAAAAACATCTTGCATCACTTGGTTGGTTATTTGGGCTCAGGGGCGCATCGACTGCGTTGGTCATACAGCGCCCAGATCTTGCATCGCTTGAAATGAGTCGTCCAACAGCTAAGTGAAAATAAATTGAGCTAACGGCACAACCAAATCTCGTTTGCCTCGCCTACGCACCAATCGAACGCAAGCCGCTGATGACCTGCTGGTGGCAACTGACTGGGGTGGAGTTTATTTGGGTTGTCGGCCACGCCGCAAGCGCCATTGAGCAGCCCTCTGGACGGGTCCGAGAAAGTCTCCGAAGAGGCACCCGGGAAGGTACCCGAGATCACGGCCTGGATCACGAGCGCATCTGAAAATCAGCTGATGAACACCGCAGGGTGACCGGCATACTGACCAAGCTTGACCTTGAACTTGCTGGCGGAGACGTCGATGGGCTTGAGGAGGTTGCTGAGAGAGAACGTGTAGTTCTTGTCGCCCAGGCCAACCACCCGAAGAGAGAACGAACTGAAACCAGTCATCCGTCAGTATGGTTCGCACAGTGCGGCCAAATTCATCACAGCTGGGCGTCGGATTCAGATCCACCGCCAACTGTGATGAATTAATAAACAACTTTAATTGTGTTACCAAATATAGAAACAAAACGCAATTGCAATATATATATATATATATATATATATATATATATATATATATATATATATATATATATATATATATATATATATACATACATACATACATACACATATATATATATATATATATATATATATATATATATATATATATATATATATATATATATATATATATATATACATACATACATACATACATACATATATATATATATATATATATATATATATATATATATATATATATATATATATATATATATATATATATATATATATATATATATATGCGCACTTGGAAGACTACCAAATGAGACCATTCCAGGCATGTGTGGTCTCCGCTAACATTGCGAAACACTGCAATTGAAGTTTGCTGTAGCACTTGTGTGAAGCCGTTGCATGATATGTCACCTGTGTGATTGCGGTGACTTTTCTGTGTTACATACCAGCCGGGCACTGGGATTTGCATATATCGCTTCAGAGAGTAAAGCAATAAATGCAATTTCGTTTGGCCCTTATAAAGACTGCAACACCTCATACGTGACACCAGGCTGTAAAAAATGTACTCGACACCGATACAAGGCAGGAAGAATGAAGACGAGGCGCAGTTCTCCTCATGATCCAGTCTGGCCCGGGGAGCAGCCAGTTAAGAGTGGAAAGCAAAATTGGGCTTCAGGCAACCCCACTAAGGTATGCCAAATCAGGCACCCGTTTTGCTTATTGGGGTGAAATCATATTCCACAGGAAAAAAGAGCGATTAGAGGAATCCCCGCCAAAATTCAAGCAACAGCAAGGGGTACAACAGGGACACCATCCAGAGACCATTTTTCATTACATTGCGCATACATCAGAAGCAAGCGTAGTAAAGGCTAAGATCTGTAATGAAGCAAAAACGTTACATAAATGATACAATGGCTTAAATTTGCCTGTTACGTGTTAAAGGCAGTTAAAGGCACAGCAGGTAAAACTAAGTTATATCTTGTAGGAAAGAACCCGAAAAGGACTTCATTATAGGTGTACTTGTCAACATTTGCTTGTTAGTTGTCGTTTCCTACGCATGTTCAATTTTGGGAGAGTGGAAAGACAGATAGTGCGACGAAACAATCACGATGTTTCTTCCAGCATAGACTAAACCTTATGCGCTGACCGGGGCGGCGCAATGGGCTGGGGAGTGGACTGCGACTTTCTAAACAGCAGATTCTACGACAAGTGATGAAGTTTTGTTGAGGGCATCAGTAGCAACAAAGAGCTAATCGAATTCTGCCCTGTAGGACCACTACATTTGATCGCCACTGTCGGTGGCGAATTAGCCAGACATTTCAGACCTTGATCGGGAGGTGAAAAAATTCACCAAGCTCACTTAGAAATCACATTGTGCAGACTTTAGCGTTATGAACTCGGGTAAAATCGACTTAAACACACGGTTGGTTATTGGTTTTACGACACGTCGACCATTGAGTCATATAGCGTCGCCAATCTCTTGGTTGGTTATTGGTTTTACGACACGTCGACCGTTGAGTCATGTAGCGTCGCCAATCTCTCACGCCGATTGGTCGCGGGCGAAGAGTAGCGACAGGTGAGATTCGAACCCACAATCTTTCGATTGCAAGACGAGCATCTTACCCCTAGACCACTCGTCCCCAACTTAAACACACGGAAACATGTGTCGATGACAGCACATGAACGGTAAGGCACATAAACAATCTCAGTAGTTCAGTGTCAATTGCTCGGGTTTTGATTTATAGATTGGGGACCTGGATCTTCAGGGAATGATCATCAGAGCCAATTTCACTAACATCACAGGCTGTGTATTCACACCGAATTTGGTGTGAGTACACCTTGAGGTACTCTTATTTAACTATATTTAATTTAATAAATTATATTTAATCTTAATTAATATTTAAGTCGCCAACAGCTGACTGGCAGTCAGCTGACAGTGACTTAAGTACCTTGTTAATATAAAGAAAGTGTGACGGATAATACTTGAAGATTACCTAAAGGTGTATCCACACCAAATTCAGTGTGAATACACAGCTTGTGGTGTTAGTGGTGGTTATTGGTTTTCGACACGTCGACCGTTGAGTCTGTGCGTCGCCATCTCCGCCGATTGGTCGCGGGCGAGTAGCGACGGTGAGACTCGAACCCCAACATTTCGATCGTGGACAGTCCCCCTGTCCCCTTGTGGTGTTAGTGAAATCGGCCTCTGGCGAAAAAATTCGGAGGATAATTAAAACACAAATATTACCACCTTTTTCGTGCACCTGGACTTTGAATCTGGTACCAATATTCGGCTGGCTATTCCGGAATAATGTGGTTAGGGATAAGAAGCTGTGCAAAAGAAATCCAATAATGTGAGATGCAGCCTAGATTCCATTCACATTCGTACAATACATATATTGCTACTTCAATGAAAGTCTGTGCAAGTGTCTAAAAGCACATGCAAGTTCGGGTGGGTATTTTCGTCAAAGGGAAATATGACGGCACATTTCATTGCCACACGGCAACATTCAAACTTTTAGTGAGACGAGATAACGTTCTAGATAACACAAATATGGTACAAGACTCTTTTCCAACCTTAGATCTAGTTTGAACTGACCATCCAACAGTGAGGCTATCAAACACAATCACTGAATGGCTGTTCAAAGCTGAATTATGCCATCGGGGATGAATTATCATGCCAAGCGAAGGCCACGAAATGTTCTTGGCAGTGCAAATCTACCACCACAACAAACCAACAACTTCCACTTCACAGAAACACCACAGCCAGGGCTGGAGATCTCTCACGAAACCAGGGAGTCGAAGTCCTTATTTTCAAGACATACTTTCAGACAGAATAAGGGAAATAACAATTAACATTAGCAGGATACCAAACTAGGGGGTCCAGACCACACGACCCGCCACGGATCTCCAGCCATGACCACAATAAATAGACACGATTTATGAAAACCTCACGTGTCCGTGAAGGAGCAAGTGACCGTCTCCTGCGGCACCGTCTGCACGTTCTTCAGCGTCACGTAGAACTTGACAAACTTATCCGACTGGTCCCAGGCTGGAGGAGACAGCATACCCGGCGTGAGATCAACGTCACAGAAAACAAGCCGCGCTTCACATCGAATGGGCCTTTCCAGTGATTGGAGTTGACACGATCGCAAGGTTGCCACCGCTGGCACCATTAGTAAGCGACAGTATTCTTTGAGAGATCGGTAACATTAACGATAATGATGCGTGACAACAGAAGCACACGAAAACATACGCGATGTTTTCCATTGTCCTGCACTCACGAGTAAACAGGAAAAAAACCAGAATAATGAGACTAGTAATAACGAATAGGTAATAATAAATGACTAGTATGATAATGAACCAGGAGTAAAAAGAATAACAGCACAATGGTGTTGTTTTTCCCCAGTTATACGCAGTCATATATAAGCCGAAAGCCATTGCATCATCCGATGAGCTCTACTTTAACGCATGCATATAACAGGTACACATTACCGTCCGTACACATTGAGACACCTAACACAATTTCCAGATGTTGAGTGTTCAAGATATGAATTAGCACTTAAATTGCCAATTCACACATGTGAATGCACAATTGCAAAGAACTAACAGCAATCCACAAGTTCCATAGGTGAAGCGGTTGAGATATTGAGAGATCAAACACGTGAAGCACTTGAGATATTCAGAGGTGGCACATGTGAGCGCTTCAGATATTGAGAGGTCGCACATGTGAAGCGATTGAGATACTGAGAGGCCGCACACGTGAAGCGCTTCAGATATTGAGAGGTCGCACATGTGAAGCGATTGAGATACTGAGAGGCCGCACACGTGAAGCGCTTCAGATATTGAGAGGTCGCACATGTGAAGCGATTGAGATACTGAGAGGCCGCACAGTGCGCTTCGATATTGAGAGGTCGCACATGTGAAGCGATTGGATACTAGGCCGCACACAATCAGATATTGAGAGGTCGCACATGTGAAGCGATTGAGATACTGAGAGGCCGCACACGTGAAGCGCTTCAGATATTGAGAGGTCGCACATGTGAAGCGATTGAGATACTGAGAGGCCGCACACGTGAAGCGCTTCAGATATTGAGAGGTCGCACATGTGAAGCGATTGGAGACATAGCGCTATTGAGAGGCCCCGCGAGGCCGCACGTGAAGCGCTTCAGATATTGAGAGGTCGCACATGTGAAGCGATTGAGATACTGAGAGGCCGCACACGTGAAGCGCTTCAGATATTGAGAGGATGCACATGTAAAGCGCTTGATATATTGAGAGTCAGTGATAAATTATTCAAGAAATAGGGTAGAGTATACCACTTACTCAACACTGAATCGACATCCTTCCGAAAAAAGTATCGACATCGTGCTTCTTGGTGCGTGCTGGTGAAATCTTCATGTATCGTTTCTAACAGCATCCCGTTTATAAGTATCATGTTTATACTCACCACAACGGATCCGGGATCGTGGTAACGAACATCCGGTAGTGCAATTCCAGGTGAAGGGATTACCTATGATATGCTATACTATACAATACCAGTTTATAGCACAGGTATTTGTATTGCTATCGTTGATATCAGCATCCCCAAATTAGATACCTCCGAAAACACGCAAAACAAGTCGTTATATGTGCGAAATTGTCTCAAAAACAGGTTTTAAGGACCAAAGTATTTTTAAAGAACATTATTTCCATGGCGATTTCGACATCCTACTGTACTCGTTTCGACATCTCATACCTAAGGATAATTCAATATTCCAACACTGATGTGACAGCACCATACATTGATATAAACACCAACGAACACACCTCGAATACCCTCGAAGCGTGTTTCGCTACCATTAAACAAGTTCAATTGGAAACAAGAGATTGAAAGCCCAGTACACGTTCCAAAAGTAGGTTAATGAGCTCACACAAGCGCAGATGAAAGTTAGGTTCATATCCAACAGGCGGATCAAACAACCCGCGCGGCTTCCGACCGGGCTATCGGTCTTCACATTTGCCTCCTGCAGCATCGAACACCGAGAACACGACTCACCAAGCAAACTCGAGCAGCCAGACGAACTGTGATAAACTCACCGTACTCTGTCAGCTTCTTCTCGTACACCCTGTGCGCGGCGGACGCCTTGGCGGGCGGCGCGGCCAGCTCTGCGGCCCGCAGCGCCTCCAATCGGCTCAGCTCGGCCGACAACAGCCGGCGCGTGTTGTCGCGGCGAGCCTGCTCCAGCAGCTGACGCACCTCCTCCAGGTCCTGCGACACCTGACAACAGCGTCAGACAGCTGAGTCCAGGTCCTGACAACAATGTCAGATACGGTACTCAGTCCAGGTCCCGCGACACCTGACAACAGCGTCGGACAGGGTACTCAGTCCAGGTCCTGACAACAATGTCAGATACGGTACTGAGTCCAGGTCCCGCGACACCTGACAACAGCGTCAGACAGCTGAGTCCAGGTCCTGACAACAATGTCAGATACGGTACTGAGTCCAGGTCCCGCGACACCCGACAACAGCGTCGGACGGGGTACTCAGTCTAGGTCCTGACAACAGCGTCGGACAGGGTACTCAGTCCAAATCCTGCGACACCCGACAACAGCGTCGGACAGGGTACTCAGTCCAGGTCCTGCGACACCTGACAACAGCGTCGGACAGGGTACTCAGTCTAGGTCCTGACAACAGCGTCGGACAGGGTACTCAGTCCAAGTCCTGCGACACCCGACAACAGCGTCGGACAGGGTACTCAGTCCAGGTCCTGCGACACCTGACAACAGCGTCGGACAGGGTACTCAGTCCAAGTCCTGCGACACCCGACAACAGCATCGGACAGGGCACTCAGTCCAGGTCCTGACAACAGCGTCGGACAGGGTACTCAGTCTAGGTCCTGACAACAGCGTCGGACAGGGTACTCAGTCCAGGTCCCGCGACACCTGACAACAGCGTAGGACGGGGTACTCAGTCTAGGTCCTGACAACAGCGTCGGACAGGGTACTCAGTCCAGGTCCTGCGACACCTGACAACAGCGTCAGCCAGCTCAGTCCAGGTCCTGACAACAATATCAGACAGGGTACTCAGTCCAGGTTCCGCGACACCTGACAGCAGTGTCAGACAGCTCAGTTCAGTACCAGCGACACCTGGTAACAACTCGGACAGGGCACTCAGTCCAGGTCCTGCAATACTGGACGACAGCGTCATGCAGGGTACTCCGGGTACAAAGATTGAGGGGGATTCCAGTGCCATGCAATTCTTGAATTTAAGTGGAGACCCACACTTAATGGCAATTGTTTTTGACGTCACTATTTCACTTTGACACCAGTGCCATACTTGCCCTCTTTTTTACTACAGGCTGTGAGCGCTATTTGCATCTTTAAAAGCGCATATGGCTTCTGGCAGCAACACTGCAAACTGGTAAAGGCAGCAGGCACACAATTGACATCACCAGCATCAACCAAACAACAAAGGTCATAGAAAGTAACAACAATAGGCATTATCCACATACATTTGCACCATTTTACATCAGTATTTTGAACATCACCTTCCTCCCCTCCATTCTACAGAAATTAATTGTAAGACACTGGAGGATTCACATCTCAGAAATGTTTTGCTCTACTCCCAACTGCCAGAGTTACCACTTTGAAATCTGGTCGTATGTCATACAATCGAAGAACTTATCTTGTGCAAAATCTAGTTCCAGTTTACCGAGGTCAACGAGATGGGGCAGGTAAGGAAGACCACATCCTCTTCCCAACATGGTTTTTATATTCACGAAAGGTATCATGAACTAACAAAAGCAGACCAGTTCAAAGCTGAATTTGAGTACACAGAAAAATATGTACAGCCAAATACGAAAGTATCAGATGACCTCAAGTCAGATCACGAGGCACAATACAGGTCCATACTGTGTAGAACTTGCATATGAAAATTTTTGCTGCCAATTATGTATTGAATGAAGGCATTTGTCATTAAGCATGCTCTCTAATAGCAGTCAAAACTTCAAGTCAATATCAGGTAAGGTCACAGATATACCACGCAACACGTTCTTTAAGTACAAAACAATGAGGACAGTGGAAGCTAAGTAGTCACTAGTATATAAACTGAATTTATTCTAGCTGGTTGTGGCAGGCTGGCATCCTAATTATCACAAGGTGTGCAAGGCCACAGAGACAAAGATCATGTTCAGAAGTGTGGCAAGAAGGCTCTAAAACCGCGCAAAACATTACCAAGAAATTGACATGCTTGCAATCACCATTGCATTACTTCCTTCAAAACAATCTGATACGGGACTCATCCGTTCAACAGCTCATCGCCCACGTCTTCCAAACGAACCCAGACCTAATCCATGGCCATTGATTGAAGACAGGAAAACTGACGGCGCGCCGACATTCATCTCCTTGACTTGACATGGATAGCCAACAAATAGAGGTGGACAAACAACTCCAGGTAGCACTTCAAGTCGACGGATGGCTTTACGTCATGCATACCGCACTTTACATTTAGACTGGAAGGAAAGTTAGTGGGAGATGATACTGACCCATCACCAGTGCTGGGGAGCGGGCGAGACATTTTGCTGCACCACCCGCTAACATGCAAAGATAAGGAAAAAAATTATCACGCTAGTGGAAGGTGAGAGTATTTATCTGCTGAGCATTTGTTATTCAACGAAATGGCGAAACATTGAGATGCAGACACAAAAGGAGGTAGACAGTGTTGTTCTTTGGCACATTTGCAGATGGGACATATCAGACCTATAATACTAAAAAAAACTACATATAATGATTCAAAACCTATAACACTCAAAATGTATCATGCTTCCGAGATTCTAATTCGTCATCCTCTGTGAATATTCAAAACCTATGGTGTCCCAAACCATACATTGCTTGGAACATATAGTTGCTCAGAAAATACAATATCCAAATCCTATAATGCTTCAAATCCTCTAATACTATGCCATGTGGGAATGTTCAAAACATAATACTCAAAACCTATCATGTTCCATTTCCACTAATAGTCAGCAAGTATAATTCTCGAAACATTTAATGATTCAACACCACTAATGCTCAAAATCCATAATGCCCGGAATCCATAATGCTCAGAGCCTATAATCCTCAAAACCTATATCAGCTGATGACTGCTTGCCATAATCAGCCGTACGGTTCACTCCACGTATCCACCGTAAGTCTACCGACTCCGCGCGAAAGCTTCAAGGCGCATCCGCCAGAGCGGCGACACATGCGAGTAGGACATGATTTGCTTGCCGCATTGGCCGCGTTCATGCATTTGGCTTGTGAAGAGCAATATGTTTGAGTGGATGCTCCCTGAATTCAATTACTTGGTGTCGGTGATTTCTGAGCTGAGTCGCTGGTTTAATGGATAGGTAATTTCAGTGTCTGGGCATACCACATCAGAGGCAGGTCCAGCTTATATATGGGCAGGGGTATATTATACCGCTTTGACCGCGGTCGGGCTGAAGGCAGTGGCCGTACCTAGGATTTGTGCTAGGGAGGGGGCAAACGGATTTGGAGGGGCCAGCCTACCCTCATTAAAAAGTCCCTAGATTTCGACCGCCGTATTCTCTTTTTCGTTTTTCTTTGTCTATGGATGTGTTTAAGGGCGCCAGCATTTTTTTCCTGTTAGGTGTTCAACATCTTTTGGGACCAACAGCTCTTTTAAAAAAGTTTAGTTGCTTTTGTTGTCCATCGATAATGTTTTTGAAGTACCGGCGAGCTTTCAAAGACCCTGCTGTGCTTATTTAGTGCCCAATTGTTGTTCTTTCTTTAGGACCATGTTGCTTTTTGAAAGTCCAGTTTGTTTTTGACCCCAATGCGGTCTCAAGGTCCTGGTGTGCTTTGAGGGCATCATTTGTACATTTTTTTAGAGCTCTCAGTGTATTTATTTATCACTGCAACACATGTGTTAAGGCCATGCTGCTTTTTGTGAGACTATGTACGCTTTGGTGTACGCTTCGGAAGGACCAGTGCATTTTCGCCCTCCCATTGTGCTCTTTGGGTCCTGCTGTGCTTATGTGGGGCTCCTGACGCACACTTATGGCACAAGAGTACGATTTTGGGGCTCCGGTATAATTGCTTGGGGTTCCAGCGCAACTTTTCGGGCCCAGACGCGTGGTTCTGGGGGGGGGGGGACCCGACGCCAGTTTTCTGGTCTCAACACAATTTCCGTTGATTTATACAGGATCTTGAAACTCCTAGTCCTAGCCTATTCTTTGGCCCTCGGCGCCACATTTTAGGATAGCCCCTGGCGCCACCCCGTCGCGATTGTTCGAGATCCGGTATGACGTTTTTTTCCGGAGCCATACACAATTTTTGAAGGCTTCTGGTGATATGCCTGGAGCTCCGGAGCGATTTTCCTAGCTCGGACATTACAGATTCTGAGTCTTATAGGTTTTGAATATTGGAATATTGGAATATTTTGAATACTGACAACGATTTAGAGGCTGCGAAGCATTATACGTTTTTAGTATCATAGGTTCCAATAAAGACTTGACATGAACAGTCAGCAGGTGTACTCCTCATCTGGATTTCCCTCTTTTGCCATCCACTCTTACTGGTAGGTGAAATATTTATGCCTGAATGTCAACATATGCAGTCCAATGCATATATATATATATATATATATATATATATATATATATATATATATATATATATATATATATATATATATACAATCATATATATATATATATATATATATACAATATATATACACACACATATATATATATATATATATATATATATATATATATATATATATATATATATAATGCATATACACACACACACACACATATATATATATATATATACGATTTTTCAGACATAATAGGGAAAGGTCAGCAATGATACAGATGTGATACAGTGATGACAATAAATAATCAAACTTTTCACTATTTAGTCTTTATCAGTACACAGTACACCATTGGAGGTAGATAAATTATAAATGTGGTACAGTTTCTGGTAGAAACTCTACCACGATTGGAGGTAGAGAAAGTAACAAGCAGTCCATTTGTTTGTAAATTTCTGCAAATATTTTGATATTGTGTGACTTATTCGCAACAGCATTTCATGACACATAATATTGCTTGTGTCTTGGACCATGTCACAAAACTGCCTTCTCTTAATTAATTCTTGAGATTGATTATATGCAGTTTTCAAAGCTTTTCACATTTGCTTGACTACGTTTTGTCTCAGAATATTGGTTCCAGTCAATTTTGGCAAGCTATTACATTTGTCAATGTGTACCACAATATGTTACATGTTCCTTGATACATGACATTATGCTTGTGCTCAGATACTCATGCTGTTACCACCCCAATCCAATTTCAACGAAATATGATCTTGAGCAGGCAAGGTATTCCACAAACAACTCCGATTTCAGTTAACCTAGTCTCACCATGTTCACACCCCAACTTGCCCTATTTTCTCTCCAGAATTCTCCACAATTATTGTGTCACTAGATCATAAATGCTTTGTTATCATGCCACCTTGTTTTGAATTTGGGATTGTTATGCACTTTGAGGATTTAAATCTGAGCATCTTGGTGCCATGGATATAATATGTATATATTGTATCTGTACAACTTGTGTCATTACTCACATCTACCGATTGATAATAGTCAATATAAATAATACTCAATATACACATCTACATACATACATACATGCACACAAATATGCATGTATATATATATATATATATATATATATATATATATATATATATATATATATATATACATACATACATACATACATACATACATACATATACACACAAATATATATATCACAATGAACATAATGTGACAAGAGAGAAAATATAACAAACAGAAACACATACACTGCAGTTTCATTGTCATGTTCCAATGTCCATTCACATACCTCCATTCCTTGGTTAATGGTATCAAAGCTGATATTACTGTTGGCTGAGATGAATCTGAAAAGAGAGAACATATTTACATCTCTGAAGGGACACAGCTCATTTAATTGCTTTCACAATTACCACATTTGCTAACTTATTCGTTTGTTCTTCCAATATGCGGAATATAATTGGGTAAGAAAATCAGATTGGAGTTACTAATATAGCATATAACTAACATAGGTAACTTACATAGCATTATAAAACAAAAGTAAAAATGTAACAACCCAGCTTACCAACTATAATCTGTATTTGTGTGCATTAAAGTCCTTTGGAATGTCTTTTTTAATTGCCTTTCAGACTACCATGTCTATGAACATGATTAAGAAGATATCACCACTCATTTTTGGGCCTCGTGATTACCCTTTGGTTGATCATAGTGATTATTAGTATAATATGCCATTCATGCAGCACTACTGTTCTCTGTGCCATAATTGATCGATACTTCATCTGGTGCTTCTCAGATGACTGATTGATTATTTGGATTTAAGGGCACACCAACTACAGGGTCATTTAGTGCCCATCTTCTCAGATGTGACCAAGGGGAAATTCATCACCCATAAGGTCATGAAGTGTTTATAATTATTCCATTGATCCCTCTTAGCATATATGAATTGAATGCCTTAACAATAATTTTCAAACCGCATCCATGCCTGCTCAAAAGGGGTCTGTGGCATACACACTTACTTAGCATAAATCTCACCCCATTCATCACTAATTATAACTATAAAACAAGATTTTCCTGTGTAAAAAGCGTGTCCACCCTACCTTTAAATACATTCAATGAAGAACGCCCCACAACATCGGTTGGTTATTGGTTTTACGACACGTCGACCGTTGAGTCATATCGCGTCGCCAATCTCTCACGCCAATTGGTTGCGGGCGAAGAGTAGCGACAGGTGAGACTCGAACTCACAACCTTTCGATTGTGAGACGAGCATCTTACCCCTAGACCACTCGTCCCCTCCCCACAACATCAGCAGGCAGCCTACTTATTCCACTGATCAACAACCCTTTGACTGAAGACCTGTTGTCGCTTAATGGTACTACACCTCAACTTGTCTAACCTGAATTAATGACTCCTATGTGATACTCTGAACCAAAGAGCATCATTCGAATTGACCTGATCTAGCCCTTTAACAATTTTGTACACTTCAATTATGTTCCCCCTTAATCTCCTATACTTGAGTGAGTACATATCTAATGTCATAAGCCTTTCTCCATATTCTAAGTTACCTATTCCACTGATGAGTCTAGTGGCTTTGTGCTGCACTCTTTCTAACAATTCTATATCTTTTTCTTTCTGGGTAGGAGCTCCAAGCTTTACAGAATATTCCAAGTGGGGTTGCACATATGCTTAGTACAGTTTTTGTATGACTTCCTTGCACTTATATTTCACACTCATATTAATGAGTCCCAGCATTCTGAGTGCCCTGTCTCTAGCTGAGATACATTGTTTGTCTGCTTTAAGGTCTTTTGAAACCAACACACACCCAAGTCTCTTTCCTCTTGAATAACATCCAGTTCCCTCCCTCCCAATGTAGATCTGAAAGCAGTGTTAAATTATTCATAAAATAGGGTGGAATTTACCACTTTCTGAACACTCAACCAGCATGCTTCTTCAAGAAGTATCAACATCCTGCTTCCTGATGCATGCTTTGGAAGTCTTTGTTGCTCCTTTCTAACAGTACTTCATTTGTTAAGTATCACGATCATGCTCTCAATAAGGGATGGTGATACACAAACATTGTGCAATGCAGTTTCATGTAAACAGAATATTGCTCTTCCTAACATATGAATATCAAAACAACTGATGAAGGTACAACCAATGGCTCAAATTTAAGTCTGAAAGACATCAAAAGCATTTGAAATGACACTAATTCCATGACAAATTTTGACATCCTACTATGCTCGTTTTGATATCTCACACCTGATGAAAAACTAATATTTTAACACTGTCTGAAAGTCTCACCCCCAGATCCCAGATGCATAACCTTACACCTATCATGCCATTGATCAGCCCACTTTTTAGGTCCTCCAAGTCTACATTGATCACTACTGTTTGCCACTCCTACCAGCTTGATGTCATCAAGAAATCTGAACACTATCCCTCAGCCCTACCTCAATGTTATTCACAAAGATGATAAAGAGTAGCCCTAGAACATATACCTGTGGCACTCTACTCAGAACATCCTTCCAGTCAGATTTATATCCATTTAGCACTACCATTTTTTCCCTTCCCCTCAATCATGGAGGGGAATCATGCTCTGATCCAACCTATAACTTTTCCAACAATCCCATGTTGCTGTAGTTGATGAATTAGCCTTCCATGTGGAACTTTATCAAAAGCTTTGCTAAAGCCCAAGTAGTTCTGCATGCAGTTGATTCAACATTTCTTCATTTAAAAATGCTGACTTTCCAACTTCTTGCCACACATATTTCACACCCTTATTACTTGACACAAACCATGGCAGACACTTGATGCAGCCAGCACAGACAGTGCTGGTTGGGATGTGACATAGATGCCAATTTCAGTAACAATATAAGCTGTGTATTTACATTGAATTTGGTGTGAATACACCTTTATGTAATATTACTTAATTACAATTATATTAATAAGATTTATTTACTCTATTATCCTTAATCTATTTACTATTTAAGTCGCCAACAGCTGACTGGCGGTCAGTTAATGGTGACTTAAATCCCTGTTGATATAAAGAAGTGTGAGGGGCAATACTTGAAGATTACCTAAAGCTGTATTCACACCAAATTTGGTGTGAATATACAGCCCCTGATGTTGTGAAATTGGCCTCAGATGATGTCTGGACCTACATATCACTTGCACTTTTTACATTATAATATATTAGTTTATATTGGTTCAGGTTAGATTAAAACTGATGGCATTATTGCAGCTTAAGGTAACCACAAGAATAGTTTTAAACACATTTGACCTCCATGAAACATATGAAGGATTTAAGTCTGGCTAAGTTAGGTTAGATTAGGCTTTTTGGTAAGGTAGAAAAATGTGTTTTTATTGAAAATATTTTGGTATTTTTTCTTAAAAGGTGTTTTTGGAATTTTTGGATTTTTTCCGCAGAATACTATGTTTATGAACGTGATTCGGAAGATGCGATCATTCGTCTTCTCCGTAAATGCTTACATCTCGGTTAATCTTAGCGACAATATCTATAATGCACCATATATGCCACACAGCTGTTATTTGTTGCATAATTTATCCATCCCTCACCTGGCACTTCTCAGACGTGATTAAAGGGACATTCAACACTTTCACGTAGTTGATTGTAAACCAATCACTTTCCACGTCAAAAATGCTTTTTTTCTCGCCTCTTTGCCACATAGATGACACGCCGATACCACTCCACCAGAATGCCAAAAAAAACTAAGCAGAGCACGGCTTGAGGCCGTGTGTACAGATGATGTCACAATAAATATTATGCTTGTGTTTTTAAATTATAATATGAGTTTATATTAGTTTAGATAAGAGTAGATTGTATTACGTTAGGTTAGGTTAGGTTTTCCTATTTAATTATGAATTATCATACTATTTGTTGGAAGTCGTGAGGCAAGACGAGACCGAGCAGAAGCAGACTGCTCTCTGAGCCGTGCTGCATGTTTATATATTGCCTTGGCCGTGCTGTATGTTTAGTTTTTTTGGCATTGTGGTGGAATAGTAGGGTGTCATCTATGTGGCAAAGAGGCGGAAATGAAGCATTTTCGACGTGACAGTGTTGAATCGACTGCGTGAAGTGTTGAATGTCCCTTTAATCACGTCTGAGAAGTGCCAGGTGAGGGATGGATAAATTATGCAACAAAGAGCAGCGGTGTGGCATATATGGCGCATTATAGATATTATCGCTAAGATTAACCGAGACGTAAGCATTTACGGAGAAAACAAATGATCGCATCTTCCGAATCACGTTCATAAACATAGTATTCCGCAAAAAAATCCATTAATTCCAAGAACACCTTTTAAGAAAAATTTACTAATATTTTTCTTCTTCAAAACAGATGAGGTTAGCTTTTCTTAAGTGGAACTTAAAAAAAGTTTTGAAACTTGTGCTTGAAAAAAATTCCTTTCTTACATGGAAGGTTAAGCTAGGTTAGGTAAGGTTATATTAATGATAACAGTATTTCTGGGATGACCTTTTAAAAACAATTCATGAGCTTTTGGAGCTCTTAGCAGCTCCGTGGTCAGATGGTATATTAAAAGAGAAGACAATTAAGGTTTTCCACACAATTTCAAACAGGACACGAGCAGTGAGGAATGCAGCACTTCGATGCAGCATAACACGGCAGGGACTGTAAAACAACACGCTTGAAAACCTCCACATAGTAAAAAACAGCAGACTATAAAATACATCACAATCAACATCCCTAATTCTTCACACCCCTCCCACAAGACTACTGCTCATCAATATTAGACACTCTCCAGATGGTCGACCATTCTAAACCCCTATCCCGATTCAGCTCTGGTCTCAACCTTCTAATATGGTAAGATTCTAACAGCTTCCTTCTCCTAAAATGTGTTTCACATCCCAGAATCTCCACTTAGTTCCAATGGATATCGTCGTTCCAATGGATATCATGCCAAGTATCTACAGCATGTTTGGCAACTGCAGACTTTTCTGGTTGGGCATTGGAGAGAGCATGCCTTCAGGTGCTTGTCCAGTGGTCAACCACTCTCGCCAATGTACGTTGTGTTGCATTTGCATGCTAGGAGGTAGATGGTTCCCGAGTTTTGTCCCCAATCTCTTCGGTCTTTGAGACGTTGGCAGTGTTTAAAAAAAAAGATTTGACCAAACACATGAACGATGACAACTCCCAGGGGGCCTCAGGCAACATTCCAGGCACTCTCTAATGCCTGGGAATGCTGCCTGAGGTCCCTGAGAGTTGTCATCGTTAATGCGGCTGGTCAATCCTTAAAAAAACAGACTGTGCTTACGTCTCAAAGACCAAAGAGATCGGGACAAAACTCAGGAACCATCTACCGCCTAACATGCGAATGCAACGCAACGTACATTGGCACGAGTGGTCGGCCGCTGGACAAGCGCCTGAAGGAACACCGGAACACTTGTTGGCTAGGCTTTCCTATTTACTATTACTCTTGGGTGTGGGTTTGTGACTACAAGGGAACATTGCTTGACAGGGCCACCTGGAAGTGGCAAGTTTTGTGTTTCATCAACTTGCAACTTGTGATTGGTTAGCTGGTTATTGGTTTTACGACATATCAACCGTTGAGTCATGTAGCGTCGGCAATCTCTCACGCCGATTGGTAGGGGACAGGGTAGCGACAGGTGAGACTCGAACCCACAAACTTTCGATAGCGAGACGGGCATCGTCTCAGCGTGCGATCAAACGACGGCTACTTAATAATTGTCTACCGAAACTCATACCAGACTCTCAAGCCTTCCAATCTTGAGTTTCCCTTCCTGTGATGCAATCGAGAAATACAAATGTTTCCTCCTCCTCCCCAGCGTGAAATAACAATGGTGGACCCCAATTAATATTCCCCACAGCCATAGTTACCTCCAACCCCACCCGCCTACGCTACTCCTTCAGACGTGTGTTATTCTGGTCTGTTACCACGCTGACGACGTTTTGGCACACATGCATTGGAAACGACGCAGTCCCTTTATAATTGTCTACCGGAACTCCTGCCAGATTCTAGAGCCTTACAATTTTGACAGTTTTTTCCCTTGATGAAAACCGCCAATAAAAGGATTCCTCTTCTCGGCAGTGTGGATTAATAATGGTGTATCTTAATATTTATGCATTTTTGTTGAGCTTTGCGCGTCCACAATATTTGTTTCGAAATGCATTTAAACATTGTTGTTGCATTCCACACCGATGTCTTTTTTTTGTGTGGCGACTTGGTTCTTATGCCTCTGCATGGAACTTTGAACATTGCCATCTGATATAAACATTTCAACAACATTTTAACATTGGCTTTGATATCGGAATCGACTTCAAGACAGTTTATTCCCCTCGCCCTCCCACCCCAACCATTTGAAACCGTCCCCATGCTACTGACTTGCACAGGATTCATGCAGAGGCATAGGAACTATACACAAAGATGGCTGGTGATCCCTTTTGGGTCGAAGGGGAGGCGGTCGGGTCAATCCCCTCCTGGTTTGATACGTCCTGCTAATGCTAATTTGTAACTTTCCCTATTTAATCTGAAAAAATCGAGCCTGGACCCCACCACCTGAATTGGTGGGAGATCTCCAGCCTTGGCTGCAAAATTTGGAAACGATCGAGCTATTTCATATCGATTCTGTACATGTGTAGACGGGTGACGTCATGGTCCCGCGCGTCGCCTTGGCGACGCGTGCCTTCCCATTGACTTGTTGGTTTCGCGCCAAAACACCCCGGTCGCGAGGAGTGTGAGAATAAAGCTGGCAGAGGGCGGACGTGCGATCCGCCCGTGCGGGTTGGACTCGAAATCTGTCATACGTGTTTGCAATTCGGACCCAGCGACTACACATGCAACGCCCATGGCCCGTCAGTGTGAAGCTCGTC